>APFE030675756.1:101149-116260 GCA_000404065.3 Pinus taeda
ATAATATCGGCATTTTCAAAAAATCGCGAGTTTTTATTGTTATCACGATTTTCACAACACTGATAGTAATGCACTTGTATCTACTAGCCAATGGCCTTTATTTCTCTGCACCACCACCTTCTTGGAAAGGAAATTACCTCTTTAGAAGAAAGTTACATGCTTGCTAAATACTAGTTATGCTCCAAAATAAAGTGAGGGATTAGGAATTATCCTTTGACTCAAAATAGTTTCAGAGGTGGGTGTACATGCTTTTCGATTATGGTGCAATTTCGGCCATACCCATCACTCAATTGAATGACCTTTAAGGTTGCATTCTTGGGGTCACATGTCCTATTTGCTAGCACACTTTTACACATGAGTTTGATTTAGATTTAGAGTAGAGTTTTATTTTACTGTGCTCTTTGCTGGTAGATGCATTATGCATTCCTGCATTCCTTTATAGTTTTTGATGCATGTTAACTTATTTTGGTCATTTGTGGATGTTAATCAAATTTCAATTTTTGTATAGCTTGCATACATTTTTCTCAAAGTCCCTCCTAAGTTTTGTAGAAAATTCTCAATCTAACCTTCCTCCTTTGAACTAGGTTTAATGTCCCTTATCTAGTATCAACATCTTCTCTCTAAACTTCATGAATGCTTTATCTTTCTCCTTATTGGTGAAGTTTTACCGTTTATGAACTTTTTTCATTTCCTGTTGTGGTTGTTTTGGAGGTAGCCCCTCATCTTATTTTTGCTTCTGTAGGGCCCCTTGTATGTGCTTATTTTGAAGAATGTGATCTCTAGTCCCTTCGAGCTAGTTTCATCTTTAGTGGTGAAGAATGTAAACTCTAGTCCCTTCAACCTAGTTTCATCTTTAGTGGTGAAGAATGAAATCTCTAGTCCCTTCAACCTAGTTTCATCACTGTGAATGTAATCTTTAGTCCCTTTTGTGCTTAAAATTTACCATATTTTAATTTTTTTTGTATTTTGACGAATCTTATAAGGGTCATTCCTAAGTCTTATACGAGTCGACGAGTCAGTTCTGTGACGAGTCTTATACTTGTACGAGTCGTGCAACATTTGTACGAACCAATCAAGAGAGGAGAGAGAGAGATGTGTGATGTAATGAGTGATGTCCAAATGAGGAGAGACATCACTCTTATTTATACAAATCATTTAAGGGTGTGGAGACACATCTCTTGGGATTTATTTGACTGAGACAGACCTTGACAATTTGTGCATGAGAGAATAAATTCAAAATTCCACTTCTGCTTGTCAGAATGAGATGATCTTTATATCAAAATTGGACCTCTCGAAAAGAGGAATCCAATGCAATAATCATCTCTATAATATGAGCTGTCCTAAGGTGAAATTTTTCCCTAGTTGCCAATTTTAACAAATCCATGTGCATCATTGATCCAGGAGGATCCTCAAAATGCTAGAATTTTACAGTCTCAAATGATCTCAAAACCAGCGCCAAGTCGAAGAGCTTGTCGCACTGATTCCAATAGTATATTCAGTTTCGAAAATGGCCTCCGTATGAAGGAGAAAATGCTCTGAAGTTTATGGAAAACAGGTAAAAAAAATGGGCCTTGCGGGCCAAGTGGCAGTATCTCAGTGTGACACATGGCAAGTCAAAGTCAACGTAGATGCGGTCAAATTCAATGCAGTCAAAGGTCAGATGGGCAGTTCGGGCTCAAACCCGTGACCTCCCATAGCACATTACAAAAATCTTACCGTCGGCCCATAGGTCGATGTTTAATATACTATGGCAAAAGATTATATTTGAAGACAAGTTTGTATGTGTATGGGGGGAGGGTTGGTGGAACTGCCAAGCTCGGCAGTCTGCCAAACCCTCTAATAAGTTAACGCCACTCCAAAAAAACTCCAGAAATGGCACGACACTGCCGGATTAACGTTAAATGTAAAGCCTATCACATGATGCCACCAATCAAACATTATATACCACAGGTCCAGAGTTTTTAACACACCGTCGGGGGTTGAAACAATATGATATGGTTTTCATACCATATATATATTATTACCATATGCCATGGGCTGTCGGTCCAATACAAACATACAATTTGAAACTATATGTGAAAAATATATGTTTGGTTATAACGAAAACCCATTTCAAATGTGTCAGGTGTAATGTAATGTCAAGTTGCTAAGCGAATCCCAGAAGGCTCGCGGTTTGACCTCGGGACCTCCCGTGGGCCTATAAAAAATAATTCCATTGCACTAGTGCGGAGGGAGCTGTAATGTGAGTTTCAGAACTGAGTATTATTAAGGGCCTGTTTTAGAACAGAAAGTTGCGTTGGAGAGCAGAGGCCGAGGCCTTCATTCTTATAGTAGCCAATGGTGCCTGTGTGCACAGTCCAGAATGGCTAAATTTTATGTAAAGAGACTTTTTGAGCATTCCTAATACAACGGACCCAGAGTTTTAGTCTAGGAAGGACGAACTATGTCATCAAATATCTTGAGTTTGCTTCTTATCTTCTATGTTGTCTATGCTTATGTTCATATTTCAAGTTTATGTTTAAAGGCACTTGAAAAATCAATTTCTCTCATTCATTCGCTTAAAAGAAACCTTAGTTAATATTTGGCGAAATTGAGCAAATAGTCAATCCTGTGTTTTCGAATCATATTTTCGTATCAAAGCAAGGTTGATCATGTATAAGCAGCATATTTGCCAATGTGAATGTTGGCTAGGTCCAGGTCACGACGTGGAGAAGGGAAACTTGAAGAGTTAAATCCATAGATTGGAAAGAAAAAAGTCTCACAAAAGATGGCAGGTTCAAATGAAGGGGAAGCTCTTGAGACAAAGAGCGAGGAGCAATTTCAGCAGATGTTCCTTAATATGCAAAGGATGATTGCAGAACTTTATGAAGACAAAAAAACTAGAGATGCAACTTCATCTTCTAAAGGCACGAAAATAAAAAATGGCAAGGAAAAAGCTGATGGTAATGAACCTCCTCCTTCTCAATCTTCGTCTTCTTCTTTTTCCTCATCCTCTTATCATTCCAGTTCAGATTCAGGCTCACAAAAGAAGCAAAAGAAATCTCCTTTTTTGAATCTTGATGTTAAGTTTGAGTTGCCAATATATGATGGTGAAATTAATCCTGAAAAGTTAGATAACTGGATAAAGCAACTTGAGGTGTATTGTAGAATTCAGAATATTGTTGATGAATCTACAAAAGCTTAGTTAGCTACACTTAGAATGGGGGGGAAACTTTGATTTAGTGGGAAAGTAAACTCAATCAGATTTGAAGCATAAAGGTAAAATTATCTCTTCATGGTCTAAGTTTATTAAAGATCTTAGAAAGAAATTCTATCCTTTCGGATATATGTAACAGGCTGTAATGGATTGACAACATATAAGGTAAGGTAAAGGCATTAGCACTTAATGTTCCATTAAACACGGGATACTTTGTTAAAGTATATTGGAAGTTTTCATTCTTATTTGCGACATACATTGCTTATGTTTAATCCAATTGACTTTGATGAAGTGCATGTGCAAGCTATTTATATTGAATCAGATGGTAAACCTTTTCAGTCAAACTTTTCAAAGAAACCATTCAAGCATTTAGAAAACAAAGATTCCAAAGAAGGCAAAGGGAAAAGCAAGTTGAAAGGGATGAAATCGACAACAACTAAGAAAGAAAGAGAAAGGCCTACCTGTACTCATTGTCAAAGGGTTGGACATGATGACTCCAAGTGTTGGAAGCTTCATCCAAAACTTAAGCCGAAGAAGTTCCTTAAGAAGAAGGGTGAGATGAAAGCTAATGCTGCAGTCCAACAAGATTTGGGATTCGACTCCGGTGATGAAAAGAAGATAACCGCTATGGGTCTGATAGGTAATCCTTTTGAATATAGCTCTAGTTCTACTTTTTCTGCATCTTCTTCAAAATCTAATGATGTGATTGAAGAAAAGAAGAGAGTTGAATTGTTTCATATCAAGATTATCTCCAAGCACACTAAGATAGATACATTATTCGATAGTAGATCATAGGAAAATCTATTATCTGAGCAACTAGTAAGGAAATTGGGATTGGAAACTAAAAATCATCCAAAACCATACCCTTTAGGATGGTTGAAAGAAAACAATCAGTTGCAAGTCACAAAACAGTGTCATTTAAGGTTTGCAATTACAATGAATTTTTTTTATGAAGTTGATTTAGATGTGATTCCTTTGGATATATGTCGAGTTGTGTTGGGTAGTCCTTATTTGTATGATCAAGATGCCATATTTCGTAGAAAGGAGAATAAGTATCATCTCTTTAAAGATGGAATTGAATAAATTGTCAGGGGACACAAAATGAAGACAAGCTTGGATGTAATCAATTCAAATCAAATGAAAAGACGTATAAATTCAAGTAAAAAGAATGTTCTCATGTTTATTAAAGAACAACCTAAAGATAAGTATGATGCTTTCCAAGGGTGTGATTCTCAATTTAAGGACAAATTGGTTGAAATAATATATTGTTATAAGGAATTGTTTAAAGAACCAAAAATTCTACCACCAAAACGAGAAATACAACATGAGATTCAATTACAATCTGATGCGCCTCTTCCGAATATTGGCATGTATTGTATGTCGATCATAAAAAATGAAGAAATGAAGAAACAAATCCAGGAATTGGTTGGTAAAGGCTTCATTCGACCTAGCTCTTCTCCATGTGGATCACCGATCATATTAGTCCCTAAGAAAGACAGAACTTGGAGAATGCGTGTTGATTTTAGAGCCTTAAATAAAATCACCATTAAGAACAAGTATCCTCTTCCGAGAATAGATGATTTGCTTGATCAGTTAAAGAATGTTGTTTACTTTACAAAACTAGATTTAAGAAGTGGTTATCATCATATTTGTATTGCAGAGAATGATATATGGAAAATTGCATTTAAGACTAGACAAGGGATTTATGAATGGTTGGTTATTCCGTTTGGTTTATGCAACGCTCCAACAACTTTTATGAGAGTGATGAATGATGTGTTTCGTCCTTTTATTGATAAATTTGTCATAGTCTATCCAAATGATATTCTTATTTTCAGTTCAAGTTTGGAAGAACATGTAAAGCATGTTAGACAGGTTTTTTATGTGTTGCAAAGAGAGAAACTATATCTCAAACTTTCTAAGTGTGAATGTGGGAAAACTTCCTTAGTTTATCTTGGTTACATTTACATAGTTGGAGGAGGTCATCTAAAAATAGATCCAGCTAAAATTGATGTAATCGTTAAGTGGCCAAGACGGAATTTAGAAATTTCTTAGGTGCAGTTCAGTATTGGAGGAAATTTATTTCTCATTTCTCTTTTATTGTATCACCACTTCATGCTTTAACAAGTTCTAAATTCTCCTTCCAGTGGGGAGGAAAACAACAAAAATAATTTGATACTTTAAAGCAAACAATTGTGACAACTCCAATCTTAACATTACCAGACCTTCAACAACCATTTGAAATAGAAACTAATGCTAGTGGGTATGCAATGCGTGCAGTGTTATTGCAAAAAGGAAAGCCTATCTGTTTTCATTCAGAAACATTTTCTAAAGTAGTTGCTAACTATCCAACATATGATAAAGAATTATATGCATTAGTGGAAAGTGTTGAAAAAATGGAGACTTTATTTAATGGGCAAAGAAACATTGATTCATATAGATCATTAACCACTTCAGCACCTTCAATCTCAAACTAAATTGCAGCAATCTCGACATTATAGATGGATGGGATTTTTGTAGCAATTCCACTTAGTAATCAAATATAAGAAAGGTACCACCAATAGAGTAGTTGATATGTTATCAAGACCTTCTTTGAATGCTTCAGTTACTTTGCAAAATAGTTCTTTAGCACATGAAAATTACATTGAACAATATGTTGAAGATACTGATTTCAAATATGCTTACGAATCACTAACTCATGGTGCTCAGGTGGAAGAAGTGAACTATCATGTTCATGACATGTTATTGTACCATCTTGGCAAGTTGTGCATACCACAGGGAGAAAGATTGCATGTGATCAGGGAAGCACATTCTTCTCTTGTTTCAGGGCATTTTGGTGTAGGTAAGATAGTGGCACAGTTACAAAGGTATTGTTATTGGCCTCGAATGAATGAAACAGTTGCTAAGTTATCTACTTCTATCATTTCAGATCGGGACTTTCATTTCATGGGAGAGTTTTGGTCCACTTTGTGGGGACTCATGGACACTAAGTTGAAAAATAGCACAACGTTACATCCACAAACTGATGGGCAAATAGAGGTGGTGAATAGAACATTGGTACATCTTTTCAGAGGATATTGCAGCAAGCATCCTAAGTTGTGGGATGAATCCTTACATTATGTCCGACGTGCTTACAACCGGGCCTTGCATTCTTGTATAGGTAGATCTCCTTTTGAGACATGTTTTGGGTACCTGCCAAAATCACCAATGGACTTCATGTTTGGTGAAGAAGCTAAGGAGGATGGACATGGAGATGTCGACAAAGCAATAAATTTCATTCAAAGAATCCAAACGATTCATGAAGCAATGCAGGATCAATTGGAGAAAAGTTAGGCCAAGTACAAAATGTGCCATGACAAGCATCGGGTAGATCATGACTTCCAAGTTGGTGATCAAGTATGGCTACACATCAACAAAGAAAGGATGAAAGGTGAACATAAAAAGTTGAAACCTATCAGATATGGTCCATTTAAGATTGTTGAAAAGATTGGGCACAATGCATTCCAGTTAAATTTCCCTCCATACATGCACATATACTCAGTTGTAAATGTTGAAAATTTGAAGTTGTATGACCTCCTATGATCATGGATCCATAGGAAAGTGCTCAAATTCCAACTGTAGATGATTTTTCACCTGAATGTATGACTGAATTACAAGAAGATACCATTTTAGACAGAAAGGTCCACACTCCCAGGCGTGGAGATGTTGAGTATTTATGAGTGGGACTCAAAGGCATGAATCCAAGCAAAGAAAGGTGGATGGAGATTGGAAGGGTGAGGGAGTTGTACCTGTTGAACTGGTAAATCCCCTCTGCGGACAAAGGCGATCCCACTAGCCCAACACGGGTCTAGCAACAATCACACAACGCTAACACGCAGGTTCCTAATTGCACAAATCAGAGATCGATCATGATAGTATACCTGGATTCCAACGCTAGTAGTTGTAGAAGAATCGTCACTCCCGTTCCTTTGCTCCGGCTGGTCACAATCCCCACGATTCTCGTGAATGGACACCTGCACATGCAAAGAACGATACAAACACAAGCATAAAATCCAGTATATGCAATTATATATCGGTCAGAAAAGATATAACTCAAATACCATTATAAAGACACATGAGTGGAACCATAATGATAGTCGTCTATTAATGAGTAAAAACAGAGAAAGATTACAACCAAGGTTCTGACGTTGAAACTCCTCTGACTGGGCGAGCAGCTATATACGCCTTGCAAACACCTTTTCTCTCTCAATATTTCGGCAGCATAACCTCCCTATACTTTACAATTCTCACTATCACTCCAGCATTACTTCAGCACTCACAATGACTCTAGCAAAACTAGCTAGTTTAATGCATGAGGGCAGTCATTTATAGATGGAGAAAGGAGGAAGATACATTGTACTAGGACACCTGTTGTAGATTGGCATTATCCCTGAAAAGCCACTCAGCATAGTTGTCATGGATAAAAAATGACTTTCGACCTCTATCTTGAGGATTTTTCCTTCATAGAACTTCATGACAAAGGAGGAAAAAACATATGGATGCGTGCTGGCTAAAAATCATAACCAAATTTAGGTGGCGCGGGCTTTTCTCTATGACAAAGCATCAATGGACGCGCCCCCTTTTGAGGAACCGATTCATTGGCGCGGGTAAGACACTGTGAACCCGCGCTAATGGAAAAAGGGCAGTTTTTAGGGATAATTTGCAAAAGGTGTCTTCAGGGAACATGAAGTACATACTCAGGGGAACATGATGCAAGTGTTTTTAGGTTATGTCACTAGTCACAGGTCCATAAATGTGTCCTCCAATGTACGAAAACAAGGGTAACAGGGATGCTGACCAACGGTGACAAATTACTGTGTAACATGGAGTTCTTGAAGAAACACTTGCTTCCACTCTAGATCGGTGAATCCTCTGATGAGGATTCCATAAGAGAACCTTGAGTATCTTTCATATCCCTATCCAACTGATGTTTCCTTTTGAATTGATGTATGATGATACTTGTCCTAGATGACTTATTCCCTTTCTTAAGTTTCTAATGAGTTCTCAAGAGTTCTTCATAGTTGTCTATCTAACATCTTTAGTGTTTCCTATGGTGATGTCACGAGCTCTTACTTCTAATGCTTTTACTTCCTTGGACTTCCTTCTTTCAGCTTCCTCCACATCTTCGGTGAAATGGACTTCTTCTCTACCATTCTTGTTATTGTCCTTCTTAAGCTAAGGACATTGTTATGAAACCAACTCACAAAAGATAGAAAATATAGATCAACGACTTCAAAAAAAGCCTCTTCAAGGGGGAAACCTCCTTTACATTACACAAATGAACAATTCTTGGATGATACAAATGACAAGGTCTCCTTTCTATATATAGGAGTCTAAGGGGTCATAATATAATCAAAGCCGACATAACAATAATAATGTAAGGGCACAACAATAATAATAGTGGGCTTCTATGGGGCAAAATAATAACAATATGGGGACTACATGGGTGCAACAATATAATAAGGGGGTTGCACTAATAACAATAAGGGGTTACACTAGCAGTATAGAGACCTAACATGCCCCTCTCCTTCAAAAAGTGTTGACCTCAATGCTTGAGTATTTCTGGATGATTCCATATAAAATTCTCATCCTCCCATGTGGAATGTTAAGCAGGTAATTTTTTCCACTTGATGAGATACTCTGAAATTGATCGATTTTGTAGCTATCGATTTCTTGTTTCTGTGATTGCTTCAGGTTTCAATATGATTTTTCCTTTCTCATCAAGTTCTGGCAATATTATTTGAACTGGGATCTTCTGCAACTTTTGAATGAGTGGCCACACTTCTTCATCATTCTTCCATTCATCCCTTTCTTTGTTTATCCAATCTGGTTGGATAATAGAAATAGCACAAAACAATGCTTCCACATCCTCATCCTTTCTTAAGAGTGCATCTGTAACAACATTTTGCTTCCCTTTTTGTAGATGATTTCAAAATCATAACCCAACGTATCTGTGACCCATTTTTTCTGTTCTTTTGAAGATAATATTTTTTCTAAAAATCATTTAAGACTATCATGATCCATTTTTACTTTGAAGTGTCTTCCCATTAGGTAAGGTCACCATTTCTTAAGTGCATGTAGTATTGCCAACATTTCCTTCTCATAAATAGATTTCTTGAGGGAAATTTGTTTATATGGATGTAACCGTAAAAATACCCAGTCATCTACATCAAAACTCCTTTCACTACGATGTTGATCTTCCTATTATTTCATTTGATTCTGCACCAAAGTGGCGTTATCCTTTAAAAGTTGGAGAACTTGTTGTTGATGCCCGATGTGATCTTTCACTACTTGAACCTTTTTCTTCTTGATATGTCCTTCTATCTTGAGAGTTTGAGGAGTGGTAATTTCTGCCAATGCATTGCAAGATATGATCAAATTCATTTCTTGATGCTCGATGTAAGCTTTGACTTCTTGAACATTTTTCTTCTTGATATGTCCTTCTATCTTGAGAGTTTGAGGAGTGGTAATTCTTGCCAATTCTTTACAAGATATGGTCAGATTCATTTCTTCTTTCTCTGGGTTGGTTCCTGGTGTATATCCTCTTCTTTTGATGTCTCTTTATCTTTTTCTTCCTCCTCTTCACAATCTATGTAAAATAATTTCTTCTTGGCACACTTATGACCTTTAGTGTATTTGCTATCACAACTATAACAAAGCCCTTTTTCTCTTTTTTCTTCCAATTGTTGTGGTGTAAACTTTGTATATTGTGGAAGGCTAGGAGCAAAAACACTTCCATATTTATAGTTTTGAGTGGTAGGATTCCTTGTTTCCATAATTCTTCTTTCAATTTTTCTTGCCAACCTGAATGTCTTCTCCAATGAATCAGGTTCCCAAAGACGAACCTCATGTTGAATGTCATCCTTTAAAGTCCCTATGAAGAGATCAATCCTTCACTTCTTGAGAATATCATTTACCCTTATATTCAATTTTTGGAAGTCCTCAATGTGCTCTGCCATTGAACCCTTTTGTTTGAGATTTATCAACTGGCTAAAGAATGTGTTTCTCTTTGTATCCTCATAATGTGCTATCATTTCCTCCGTGAAAATTGACCAAGTGACAAGTGTTTTACAAGAACAAAAGCCCTTTATACCATAAAAATAGATTTGGTTCTAAATATAAAGATGCAATATGTAGCATTTGTAACAATTGTACCCCATGTAGATCAAAATATTGCTCCATCTGTAGTATCCAATTTACCAAATCCTTGCCATCAAACTTCCTCATATCGCTTTTCCTTGATTTTAGGAGCTTGATCTTGAAATGATTGTAACTCTGTAATTTCGGATCTTCCATTTCTGAAATTGCGTTATGTGGTAGATCTCTGAGTCCTCTTTCTAACCCCACCATTTTTATCAATACTGGATTATTCAAGAAAAAGTTATGCCAAATATCCTACGATGACCTGATTATAGACTAGTTGAGTAGAGCGAACTTGTACGAAGTGCCACATGTCATAGGTTCACCTTAGGTCCTTAAACTAATATAAAGAAAACTACAAGTTGTTCTCTTTTTGTAACTTGTTACGAAATTTCAATCTAATGCTCCGAGAGAAAGTTATGACGATTTTCCCAAGGTCACCTGTTTGAGATGTAATTTGGGAGCCTGCAAAAACCCTAAATGTCTTGAACCATAATATCCGAAAATATAGTGAAACAATATCTGAAATTCGGGCCCGAGCTTCACCAAGACTTTAGCTCAAATGTGTTTTAATTTCAGAGTCTGAACCTTCATAGAGACAAAAGTATAGCGAAAATTCCATGATGAGCTGTTTGAGATGGAATTCTGGAGTTTGCAAAAACCCTAACTTCCTCATATCATATATCCGAAAATATAGCGAGACAAGGTCTAGAATTCGTACCCTAGGTTCAGGACGATTTCATCTCAAATGGGTTTTTTTTTTTAGCTTATGAAACTTCATAGAGAAAAATTTATAGTGATAATTCAATGATGGCCTGTATGGAGCAGCAAAACCCTAGAATCCAAAGCTCTAATACCAAATGTTATGAAATCAACTCACAAAAGATAGAAAACATAGATCATCAACTTCAAAATAAGCCTCTTTGAGGGGGAAACCTCTTTTACATTACACAAATGAACAATTCTTGGATGATACAAATGGCAAGACCTCCTTTCTATATAAAGGAGTCTAAGGGGTCATAATATAATTAGAGTTGACATAACAATAATAATGTAAGGGCACAAAAATAACAATAGTGGACTTCTGCGGGGCACAATAATAACAATATGGGGACTACATGGGTACAACAATATAATAAGGGGATTGCACCAATAATAATAAGGGGTTACACTAGTAGTATAGGGACCTAACAAACACTCTTTCCTGTATTATTCATAGTTATGTGCTTCTTTCCTTTTGACAAAGTGTTTGAATCCTTTCATTTGATCCTTCAACACTTTAGCCCTCAACTTGTCTTCTTCTTAGCTTGCATAGAAATCCCAAGTTGTCAAATGAAGTAACTTTCTTATCCCCATGGATATTTGTTACCTTCATTATCAGTTAGTGCATTATAGATCAATGATGATTATCTTCTTTCTTAGATCTTGTAGATGAGATCTTATGAAGATATCCTTCATCCTTTGATACCTTTACCTTTTGTGCAGATCAGATCTAAGTCATGTGACTTTCTTTACCGCATCTTTAGAGAGTATTCTTATGATTTTATCATATACATCTCTTTGATGTCTTCAATATTGCTATATGAGGGGATATTTGATCCGAATTGGATCCATGAAGAATAATCAAAGTACCATGACTATATCATATCGGGGAAAACGTTGAATTCAAAGAGCACAGAGCAATCATAAAAACCTTTGAATAGTGGCAGTTGGTAGCCAGCGTGGAACGACGAGGACCTCGGTCAAAGCGCACTGACCGAGGCCCATGGAGACTGCGCAGGAGGGGAAACTAGCACCTGGGAAGCCCAGATCGGGAAAAGGAGGTAGTTTCTGATGCGCAATTAGTGCTTAGTGCTAATCATGCATCGTTGGGAAAAACCCCTCGAAATAGAAAGGCCCCGAAGCGCTCAGTCGCATGGAAGCCAGAAATCTGCGGGGAAAAGCACAAAAGGCTAAAGGTGGTACCCGTGCTGCAAAATCAGCGGTAAATCGGGGGCACCCTTGGGCGGTAAGCGGATTTGGCTGAAACCTAGTGATTCCATTCAGCGGCCGATGCATGGCAAGCAGAGGAGAGAGAAAAACGCCACTCATCACACGCTAACGGTCGAGCAAGTCAACCGCGCGAAATGTGCCATTGACACTGGATCTGGGGGCTCCAGATCTAACGGATGAGAACGCACTCAATGAAAAAATTGGATTTGATAGGGGGATAAAGCCGAGACCTACAAATATTTGAGGTTTGATTTGACTACCGAGGTGGCAAATGACTCATTCCACGATGTAACCAAAGAACCGAACCGATGAGGAAGAGCTGGCGCAGTTCGCACGAGGACAAGTGGCCACTCCCTGTGAGCCGTTGATGATGATGCCAAGACAGGGAACTCCAAGCGAGCAGCAGCAGGCGACCTGACGAGGGAAGAAGGGGAATCAAACAATCATGAGATCCATTGGCTTTAAAGCCATGAATAGAGAACAGAAAATAGACCGAGAGAGGATGTCGAGAGGAAGAATCAGAGAGAAGAAGACAACGACAAAGAAAAGAAAAGAAAGTGAAGCAAAAAGGAAAAAGATGGAGGGCCGAGATGACCACAGGCAGCATCAAGCACCAGAGAGCTTAAGAGGTTCAAGCCATCCTTGAGAGGATCTGTCAAGACTGAGCACCACATTGGGCTCCTTCCATTAAATACCAGAAAGGTCAAGAGCTGGTAAGAAAAAGAGTCTGTGCACTCTAGTGGCTTGGGGAATCCAAGAACCACCCTGCCAAGCAATTCTATTCTAGGAGACTCATATTGAGCTCCTTCATTGTAATTCTCTGCTTTAAGACACAATAAAAGAAGGCCACCACTAAAAGTTGGACTGGAGACGTAGCCCTGGAGGATAGGGTGAACTCCTTATTAATTTGTTGTGTTCTTGTATTTGCTTACTGTGTTTCTCTGTTGTTTTCCATTTCAAGTGTCTATGTATTTTGCAATTTGATCGATCTGTTGCCTAAAATAACATAGACACCCACCAAGACATGAGTCTGTAATGCCTTCATTCATAATTCTTTAACTGAGATCACTCAAAGGGTGATTTTCAAATCAAGTGGTATCAGAGCTTTAGGTTGTTAAGGTTAGACAAGCTTGTGTTGGTTTAGCTGTGAATGCTCACTAGATCAAAGCTCAAATAGGAGAAGAGAGTTGTCCAAAACTAATCTTGAATTGGGAAGGGTCTATCTCGAAAGACAATGTCAGAAAGGTCCTATGGTCCAGAACCCTCATTCATAGAAAGTTTCCTAGCCATAAAGTCCATGGTAGAAGAAATGTATAAAGACTTTAGAAAACACAAGGATGAAGATTCATCAGGCTCTAAAGAAGACAAAGGAGAAGATGAATCACATTTCCAGGACCACTCAAAAGGAAAAGGGAAAGAGGAAAACTTTCTCACACCTCCTAATAGCCCTGTACATAACAAGAAAACATCTTTGATCAAGCTAGATGTTAAATTTGATTTGCCTATATACGATGGAGAGCTAAATGCATAAAATTTTGACGATTGGATTAGACAAATTGATGTTTGTTGCAGAGTACAAAACATAGACTTAGACAAGAGCAAGATTCAGCTGGCAAGCCTACGCCTAGGAGGCACTCCCTTGGTTTGGTGGGAAGGCAGAACCCAAGATGAACTGCAAAGACATGGTAAGCCTATCTCTGTCTGGAGTGAATTTGTTTCTGCAATCAAAAAGCAGTTCTATCCATTGACCTACATGCAACAAGCCATGATGAGTTGACAAACTCTTCAGCAGTCAAAAGGGAAAAGTGTGCAAGGGTACACTCAAGAATTTAGAAAGAGAGCATTGATTCTAAGAATCTCATTAGACTCAGTAGAGACTCTTTTGAAGTACACTGGTGGTCTACACAGCTACATGAGGCATACCATCCTCATGTTTAATCCCACTCGTATAGATGAGGTATCTGTACAAGCTACTCATCTAGAAGCTAGAGGAAAGAATGGAAATCCAGAAGTTGGGGGACCATCCCAACCCACTGCAAGCAAGAGCAAGGAGAAAAGAAAGCAGAAGTGGAAAGCAAGGAAGGCTAACACTACACAGGAAAGCAAGGCTTCATGCACTCACTGTAAAAAGGATGGGCATGATGATGAGTATTGTTAGATTCTTCATCTAGAGCTGAGACCTAAGAAATTCGATGGCAAGAAGAAAAAGACTGTTGCAGCTATTCAGAAAGATTTGGGGTCAGACTCGGGAGATGAAACAACCATTGCAGCCACAGGTATTAAAGGTAAGAATTTTGAAGCATCTACTGGTAATTCTGCACAATCTATTACTGATGAAGAAAATGAGAGAAAAAGACATGAGCTTTTCCATATTCGAGTTATTTCCAAACATCAAAATATTGATACTTTGTTTGATAGTGGCTTACAAGTAAATTTAATTTCTGAAGCAATTGTAAAGAAATTGGGATTGTCAACTACACCTCACAAAAAACCATACCCATTAGGATGGTTGAATGATAAAGCACAACTACAAGTGACTAGACAGTGCAAACTCAAGTTTTATTTTGGGTCAGCATTTGTAGATGAGGTTGAGTTAGACATAATTCCTTGGATATTTGTGGAATTGTTTTAGGAAGTCCTTACTTGTATGATAGAAAAGCTATTTTCTATAGAGTTGAGAACAAGTATCTACTTGTTAAAGATGGAATCGAATACTTTGTAAGAGCTCATAAGCTCAAGAATAATTA
>APFE030675756.1:116392-138159 GCA_000404065.3 Pinus taeda
GCAGATGAAAAGAATGATAAATTCATGCAAACAATTCTTACTGATGGTTGTAAAGGAAAAGAAACCTAATAAAACCAATGTATTTGAGGGTTGTAATGCTAAACAACAAGCTGATTTAGAAAAGTTTGTTTCAGAGTATGTTGATGATGGCTGGAAGATCAGCAGCTGTTGGGTCCCAGCCCTGTGTTCCTAACCTCTGCGGTCCCTTCTTGGTTAGGTCTCTGTGTTTCTTGGTTTTCCCTTGGGTTTGCTGTTTAATTTCTTGCTTTTCCCTTGATTCGATCTGCTCTTCTTTTAATTTTCGTCCTTTGGGTTTAATCCCCTCTAATTTCCCTATATTTTTGGGGATTATTTAATGTTGCTTTATGAATATTTAGCTTAATATATGTTATTTATTGGTAAGCAAATGATTTGATAGTAATTTAGCTTATTTTAACAAGCTATCGCTATGTTTTATAAATGAATTAAAATAGGCTTTTGCGTAACTATTCAATTTAATTTTCCTTTTATTAATTTAATTGATTTGTATTGAATTCTAAGTTAATTTAAACTAACCTTAATAAATAAAGTAAAAAATAAAAAATAAAATTTTAAAATATGTATATTACTTTAATGTTATTGAAAAATACTATTAATACATTTACATGGATATATTTATTATAAGTTAAATTAAATATATATAATATATATAATATATATATATATATATATTATTATATATATATAATTGAACATTAAATAAAATATTACTAGAAGGTTAAGGACTGTAAAAAGATTAATATATATATGTATCTTATATAGTCAGATGGGTTTATTCATATATATATAATATTTTAAATAATTAATGGTAACTAACCAGGGATATAATTTACTTCTATATTTTCTAATAATATAAAAATATTTAATTACTGAAACAATAAATATAACATTATATTGGGGTTTGGAAAATATTAATAATATATATTTTGAATAAAAAATTGATATCTATCCCGGTTCTGGTTTATTTTTACCCAGCTGCGTATATATAGTAATAATTATATAGAATATTATATTATTTTAGTTAAAGGAGGTTTGACTGGGGTTCGTATGTTGAAAAATAGCCGTTAGTCTTTTTAGCCGTTGGAGTCTCTGCTTAGACTATTTAACATGCTAACTGGACCTGCTTCTTCAACTTGTCCTGACGATGAACCACACTAGTTTGTTCGAAACGCGTCGACAAATGATCAATTATGTGATTTCGCCAAAAAAAATTCTAAACATATGATATCTTGTTTCAAGAACCTAAAGGGATGCCACCCAAAAAGGAAATAGTACATGATATTATTTTGTAGCAAGATGCTCCTTTACCTAACATTGGAATGTACAGGTTGTCTAATTTAGAGAATGCTGAAATCAAGAAGTAGGTGCAGGAGTTGCTCGAGAAGGGGTTCATTAGGCCTAGCACATCACCATGTGGGTCACTGATCGTTTTGGTGAGAAAGAAAGATGGCTCATGGAGAATGTGCATTGACTACCAAGCATTGAATAAGATAACAATAAAAAATTGTTATCCCCTTCCTCGCATAGATGATCTTTTAGATCAATTGAAGGAAGTTATTTATTTCACCAAGTTAGACTTGCACAGTGGATACCAACAAGTCAGAGTGGCAGAACAAGATGCATAGAAGACTTCTTTCAAAACAAAGCAGGGATTGTATGAGTGGCTAGTTATGTCTTTTGGCTTAACTAATGCTCTTGCTACTTTCATGAGATTAATGAATGATGTACTCATACCTTCTCTTGATGATTTTGTTATTGTGTATTTGGATGACATTCTGATTTTTAGTAAAACATGGGAAGAACACTTAAAGCATGTTAAGTAGACACTAGATGTTTTGAAAAGAGAAAAACTTCATGTTAAACTCTCAAAATTTGAATTTGGAAAAACATCTCTAAATTATTTGGGTCATATAGTAGGGGGTGGTGAATTGAAGATAGATCCCTCTAAAGTGGCAGTCATTGTAAATTGGCCTACACCCAAGTCTGCTACAGAAGTGAGAAGCTTCTTAGGGGCAGCACAGTATTGGAGGAAGTTCATTTCTAACTTTTCCTCAATTGCAGCTCCTTGACATGCTTTAACAAGATTGAACAAGGTGTTTCAGTGGGGAGGCAAACATCAGAAAGCCTTCGACACCTTGAAAGAAAAGATTAGTACAACACCTGTACTAGCACTACCTGATCTGCAAAGACCATTTGAGATCCAAACAGATACCAGTGACTATGCCATGGGAGCAGTGTTGACACAGCATGGTAAACCTGTATGTTATCATTCTGAGACTTTTAATCCTGCAGTAGTTAACTATCCTACATATGATAAAGAATTGTATGCATTATTTCAGAGTGTGAAAAAGTGGAAACATTACTTAATGGGCAAAGAGACAGTAATACATACTGATCATCAACCACTTCAATATCTACACTCCCAAACTAAGTTGCAGCAATCAAGACACTATACATGGATGGGTTTTCTACAACAGTTTCATTTAGTCATCAGATATAAAAAGGGCATACATAACAAGGTTGCAGATATGTTATCTAGACCCATTATAAATGCATCTACCCTACTTAAGCATAATTTTGTGATGCATGAAAGCTACATAGAACAATACGCTCAGGATATGGGCTTTAAAGATGTATATGCAACTTTGAGTCTAGGCGAAAGAGTAGAAGAATTGGACTATCATGTGAAGGACCGACTCTTATATCATTGTGGGAAACTCTGCATTCCACAAACTGAGAGAGAAAAGATAATTAGGGAATCACACACTTCTCTGATGTCACATCACTTTGGGGTAAGTAAAACAGTTGCACAGCTGCAAAGGTTCTGCTATTGGCCGAAAATGAGTGAGACAGTTTCTAGATATGTAAAGGGGTGTGCCATGTGTGCTAAAATAAATCCCAGCAATAGAAAACTAGGCTTGTACACTCCCTTTCCAGTTCCTTCTCACCCTTGGGAAATCATTTCCATGGATTTTGTTGGAGGACTTCCTAAATCTAGGAAAGGTTATGATTATCGATATGTTGTTGTGGATAGGTTCAGCAAAATGTGCATTTTGATACCCTGTAGTAAACAGATTACAGTTGAACAAACTGCAAAATTATTCTTTGAACATGTATGGGTTCATTTTGGATTACCCACTTCTATTGTATCTGATCGAGACACCCAATTTGTGGGGAAGTTTTGGTCCAATCTGTGGGAACTAATGGACGCCAAATTAAAGAAAAGCACAACTTTTCATCCACAAAAAGATGGCTAGATAGAAGTAGTTAACAGGACGGTGATCCAGCTACTGAGAGGATATTGTAGCAAACATCCTAAGCTTTGGGATGAGCACTTGTACTATGTGCAGCATGCTTACAATAGAGCCAAACACTCTTCTACATAGATATCTCCTTTTGAGACCTATTTTGGTTTCATACCAAGGTCTCCTTTAGATTTTGTCTTTGGTAAAGATACCATGGTTGATAAACACAGTGATGTGGACAAGGCAACTAGGTTCATTGAACAGATCCAAGAGATCCACCAGGCAGTACAGGAATAGCTGGAAAGGAGCCAGGCCAAGTACAAGGCTAAGCATGATAAGCATCGGATGGAGCATAGTTTTCAAGTTGGAGACCAAGTCTGGTTGTATATCAATAAGGACAGAATGCAAAGTGAAGGTAAAAAGCTAAAACCTATCAGGTATGGACCCTTCAGGATACTTGAGAAAATTGGTGAAAATGCCTTCCGCCTTGATCTACCAGCTTACATGCACATCTACTCAGTTGTAAACACAGATTGTTTGAGGTTTTTTGAACCTTCAATGATTGAGCACCCTGAAGAGCAGATTCAATTACCTTCTATTAATGACCTGCTACCTGAATATCTTAATGAGTTGCAGGAAGACACAGTCATGGACAGGAAGGTGAGGACGATGTGCAATGGATAGGTGGAATACCTCAAGATTGGGCTTAAAGGTTCGAAGCCAAGCAGTGTGAAGTGGATTGAGATTGGACAAGTGAGATAGCAGTTTCCTCGCTTAGTCGATGCTTGAAGAAAAAACCAACTTTTGGTGGTCCAAAAGCCTTTTTAGTAGGGAGGCGGTGATCCAAATCAGATCCACAAAAGACTGTCAAGAACTTTGACTATGTCGAGTTGAGCAAATCTCTAATGAAATCTAAAACAGCATCAAAAACCCCCTGAACCAGTGGCCATGGAAACTGGCGCGGAACGAAAAGGACCTTGGTTAAAGCCCGCTAACCGAGGCCCATGGAGACTGCGCAGGAGGTCAAAACAGCCCCTGGGAGCCCCGGATCGGGAAAAGGAAGCGATTTTGATGCGCGATTACATTGCTAGGTGAACAGGGCCGAAATGGGGTAGCCTTAAGCACTCGGTCATGTTGGGAGCCAGAGGACCGCGGGCGGAAAAAGGTTAAAAGTGCCAAAGTATGACGGTGGGACCCACGGCCTAGAAACCGTTGGTTTGATCAGGGCGCCCTTAAACGGTAAGAGGTTTTGGAGAAAGTGGAGGGATCACAATCAGTGATCGACGCGTGGTAGCGGAGGTGAGAGAAAAACCGTCGTGATCGCGCATTATCGGTCGAGCAAGTCAACCGCGCTCGACTTGCGTATGATGTTGGATCTAGAGGAGCCCAGATTGAATGGCTGAGATTGCGCCCGGTAGAAAGAAGTAGAACTAATAGGGAAATAAGCTGCGATTTAAAAAGGATTTGGAATCCGTTGACCACCATGATGGAGGAAGAGCGTATTCATGACATAACCGAAGGAACAAACCGACGAAGCATGTTGGCACCAGTTAGATGGAGACACGTGGCACTCCCTGAGCGTTCATGCTGATGTCGAACAGGGAACTCCAAGCACAGCTGTAGGAGGAGAATCGACGCAGGCGGGAGAGGAACTGAATAGGCATAGGATCGACTAGTTAAAGCCATGAACAGAGACAGTCGAAAGTTGGGGGATTTGGAGAAGAATCCAAGCGACCAAGAGAGACAGTGAATAGTGAACCCTGAAAGGAGGACTGAACACAGAGAACAGTAAAGCTAAGCAGAGGAGACAGAGGGCTGAGCTGACCATAGGCAGCATCAAGCACCAGAGAACTTGAAGATTCAAGCCTTCCCATAGAGGAATCTATCTGGATTGAGCATCACAGTTGGCTCTTTCCACTGTAGACCAAGGGTCACAGAGATGGTAGAAAGAAAAAGAGTTTGTGAACTCTAAGTGGCTTGGGGAATCCAAGAACCACCCTGCCAAGCAAAATCTGTTGTCAGGAGAACTCATATTGAGTCCCTGCATTGTAAGTTCTTTGTTGTAAGACACAATAAAAACAAGACCACCACTGAAGCTGGACTGGAGACGTAGCCCTGGAGAATAGAGTGAACTCCTTATTAAAAATTTGTTTGTGTCTTTGTATTGCTTACTGTATTTCTCTACTGTCTTTCCATTTAAAATGTCTATGTATTGGCAACCTGATCGATCCGTTGTTTCAATAACACAGAACACACACCAGCACATGAGTCTATAATACCTTTTGTTTAATAAATCTTCAATTGAGGTCACTCATTCGGTGACTATCAGATCAAAAGGTCATCGCATGATTCGACGGATCTTCACCTGGATTTCCATTGAATTTAGGAATTTCTGACGGAATTTTATGAGGAATCGTCGCCCACCAAGGGGCATAAGAAATTGGATCATTTGTTAGCCAATTCAGATTTGGTAATTCTAAAATTTCTACGAAAGGCAACTGTTGATTCAAGTTTGGCGAAACATACCCAGGATAAGATGGGATCGCCTGAGCAGTGGGTCTTTTGCATACCAGCATAATGTATTTGATGCTGATAATTTTGATAAGGTTGATTTGCATAACCATTATGATATGATTGATAGTGACTGTTTTGAATATATGGCTACCCATTACCTGCAAATACTTGTTGCTCAGGTCCTCAGTAAGCTTGTTGGAATTGTAGTTGTTGATATTGCACCAGCCATGGTTATGACGTCATTTGTTGTTGTCCAATATTGGATGTTTGACCAAGGTGAGGGGTGATAGTACCCATTTGAGCGTGAGTCACTCCAGTTAAGGAGCCACTAATCGGTGATTGTGGTTGTGTCGTGGAGACAAGAGGTTGTTGTATTATGACCTGAGAGACTTGAGGTTAACATACAACAAGCAACGCTTGTACTTGCGACATCGTCACAATGGCTGATGTAGTGGTGATATTCGACACAAGTGGATTTGGTTGCATTGAATATAACTCTTGGCTGTTGAGGCAATATTGGCACCCAACCGTTGGATGTAATTCCAGCTTGACCCGAATTCTGTTGTGAACTCTCATATGGTTGTTCTCCCAGAGGGAACAATGAAAGGGCATACTACCCCCCATATGGCGGCAACCCAGTGCTCAAAGGAAAGATTGGCCTTTGGAGACCGGACTGCCCAAATTGATATTTTTGCGAAGGATCAATTTGCTGAGACTCAACATAAGAAGTTCTAGATATTATTCTGGACGAACAAATGGGAACAGACCATACTGTCAAAACAGTCCCTGGGTGGACTTCATATAGCGGTTGAGAGCTAGTTGGGACAAATGGTGTACCAGCGAACATTGTCAGAGTGGCGGTAGGAGGTTCTGTTGCTGATGTATTGGACGACACAGTCCTAGATGTCGATGGTTGTTCAGACATATCGATTCTATCCAAAAGATTTCCTAGTGATTCTATAGGAACTTGCGATGAAGGGAGACTAACTTTTGAAGTAGAAGGATATAGGTGGATCCCAATTCCAAAATGCAATGGAGTACTGGATGGAAGATCCTCCATAATCTCTTCTATAGCAATCAGTCTAGGTGGAAGGGGTACATCGTCAGGTCTGTAAAATATTTTCGGTGCCGAAGAAGGTATAGACTCTGCAGCGACAGATGTTGGAGGGGTAACACCTTCTGAATCAACCCTAGATGGAGTTGGTTCAAGAATAGAAGTGTTTACTGTTACACTAGGATCAGTTCTAATGTCCTCTTGTAACTGCGGAACTTCTTCTGTAGAGGCGGGGATACCAGAAATAGTTGGAGTAACTGGAGTCTCTAAGGATGTTCGAACACAAGTTTCAAACAAACCAGGAGACTTTGACCCAGTTAAACGAGTTCGCTTGGCTCGAAATGGTTTTGTTTCCGAAGTCAAAGATAGTTTTCGCGTTAGTCTCTGTGAACGACGGTGTTTTGATTGAATTTCTTCCATGGTTGCAGATTACTTGATCAACTCAAAATAAAAAGGGGAAAATGTTATTCCGAATTAAATGAATTTTATGACACTTTGACACAACTTGCTTTTTCAATTTTTAAGAGTCGAGAAAAAGCTAAAGATGACTCTAGTCCGCCTTCGATTTTAATGAGCCTGAAAGTGACAAGTGCTCAGATGGACATTTTCTTTTAAGGAGTCTGAAAAGGAATGAAAGTGACTACTCTAGAAATCTAGACAGAGGGATTACCAAACCAATCGCAAAATTGTAGAATACTTTTTACGGTACGGCAGTCAATCTTCCCGAATGTTGTGTTCAGTGGATTGGGGCAGTAGACACGGCTTCCTAAGGATAAAGGATATAGCCTATTGTGGTCTCCCAATATATACTCGACGGTACATGGGAGCACAATTTCGTACTATCACTTGTCGTCTCAAAGAGGAGGAATCACCCAACCTACGATGAAAGCGATAGTTACCAGGCTTTACAATGTTGGAATACGTCTCTAACCTAGACTTCTAAAGGTTGTGCATTAGGTTCCAAAGTGTTTTTATGTTCATTGAAATTTATTTTACAATTGATATTTCTTAAGATGTTTGCCTTTAAGGTTCACCATGTGATGTAGATATACAACTCATAAATATGCAATCTAAGATGATAAACAGCCGTTTATTCTTATTTTTGCAATGAAAATCCTAGCTACTAAGGAAAGAGAAGTGAAATTCTTTCAACAAAGAGCAGAGAGCACACACTAATATGCATTGTCCTAAATCAATCTCCACAAGAAGTCTAAATGCAAATGCACATGCATGTATTTGTTTTTTACTTTCTTAATGTGTGGATGACAAAATGAATGCTAAGTACAAATCTGAATTATCTTTTCTTTCAAAGTGACAGTACTAGCAATTTTCTTTTCAAAAGATGAAAGGAAGACAAGGACGGCACTTTGCGATTTTGAATTGAAAACTGCTTTCGACACTTGAAATACTATTAATTCAAATCAAATACAAGAGTAACAGTCTAATCGACTATCAAAAAGAGGAGGATTCTTTTCTTTGACTGAAAACAACGCTTGTGATACTTTCAAATCAAAATACGACAATTCGATTAAGCTATTGTTTGTAAAGGAGAACTGTAAATGGCGAAAAATACATAAAAATATTCACAATTATTTGTACAATGGAGGCTGAATAATGCAAAGGAAGGGAGTTTCAACAGTGGTACACTGATCACAGACAGCAAAACTCCTAAATAAAGCTGAAGAGAATGAAGAAAAACCAAAATCTGGAGGTAGAAACAGTCTTATCTGATCATCGCACCTGTAACACAGGGAAACAGGGATGCATCTCACCTACAGCAAACAGGAGGTGCGATGCATCCAGACTGTCAAAAGGAGAAAGTGTGATGGTCCAAAGACGAGACTGGGCTTGGTTTTTAGTCACAGTTTGCAGCTTAGTTCAAGGATTTAGGCTGAGTTAATGATAGTTAGTAAATACAAAGCATAGGGGCTGATCTAATGAGGTTACTTGAGCCACCACCAGGGCACGTAGGATGTTTGCAAGTCAGATATTTAATTCATAAACTAACCCAGAGATTGACTGAAGCATTTTTTATCTACTTTGTAGTTGCATAGCAAAAGCAGTTCGAAGGCTAGCTGGCATAACTTCAGGCTCTGTCTGTAGTTTATAAAGTAAAAAAACTAGAAACAAGCAAACAAGCTACTCGCTCCCTAGCAGAGTCACCATTTTGTTATCAATAAAACTAGTGTCCATTCAGAGCTGCTAGTCCCACATAGACAGGTATCTATCTTAGAAACAAACAAACTAAAGTTACTTGCATTTTCCTTTATGAGAAATAGATGAGAGAGAAGCAAAGAGTACCAACCTTAGTCTTCCGCTTGGCTCCTTTCTTGTTTCCTCTCCCCTATGATAGGTCTTTGCCGCTCCTTCCTCACTTGTCCTGCTTCAAAGAACACCCGTAGAGTCAAAGTAGCATAATACCATCAAAGCATAGAGATCTATAATCATAAACAATATAAGATCAGATATATATTGACCATACAAATGCATATATCAATTCAATACTCAAAGACATACAAGAATATAGAGGAAAACTCAAATAGCTTTATTTATAGAAGTAGTAGAAGAGAGGATTACAACCCATTGATCTAACCTAGTACCATCCTCCCAGCATGAAATCCCTTCTTCACCTCATGAAAAGCTAGATCACCCAACACTATGATGTTCCACAAAGAAACCAACATCACTTCCTTACAAGATACAAAATTCCAACCTCTGGATCTCTAGGACGAGGGATCCATATATAGATGTTTGCAGGTGGGTGAGTCAGCTTTTGGGCTTTTTATTAGTGTCATTTCTCTTATAATTCTCAATTCCACTTGGATATTTCATGATCTCTTACTCATCCCTGGGTGAATTCAAAGAGGCAAGTGTCGCAAGAGAAGTTTCTGGAAGATTCCATGATCATCCACCTTGCAAACTATCTCTGCCATTTGTCTACTCTCGCCCATCACACCCCATAGAAAGGATTTTCAATATGCATCGCACCCCCTGTGTGCATTAGGTGGGATGCATCACACTTTGACCTTGGAGTAGGTGAGATGGTCCAGTTTTGAGCAGTTTTTCATGGAGAACTTCTGGGAGATGATGTAATCAACTGACCTTGTTCCTTTAGGGTATGAGACAACACTTTTAGGGGCTTAGAAGCCCTTGTTTTATGAACATATAAGATTTGGGTTGCATTGCCCAAATATGTCTATAACAGTACCTTGGTTTCCATTCGACCCTAGTCGGTTCAAAACGTGTCGACAAATTATTTTCTATGTGATTTTGCCGAAATTATTCTCACAAACTCATTATCATTATTGGTGAGTTGTCTTATGTTTCTTAATGATATACATCATTGACCGACAATCAAACGATTTCTCACATGTTCAAATTTTGCTCATTTATTTGCATGGTATAGAAATATACCATCTGTAGTCAATGAAGACCTCGAGTTGTGTCAGCATCTTGGATCACTTGGCAGCTCCTTAAGTTTTATGCCAATGACACCTCTCATCTCTATATGTTGCATACTTTCTCAGAAACATCTTATATGTTGGCACCTGAGTTTATCCAATACCACTATTTTGCCTATTTGGCTTGGTACTTTTATGAGGATAGATTATGCAACATCATTGTTTGGACATTCTTCTATGTGATATCGAGGCATAGCTTTGTTGTGTTCTTTTGCAACTATGATCCGATGTTCCACTATGTATTCTTTAGCTCATTTTGTACACTTATGTATACATTTTGGATCAGCATTATACTTGATTAGCAGGCATGCTTTACTACTTTTGAGCATGGGTATGCCCACCTTAGACATGAGTTTTCTTTCTGACTCCTTCGACGAGTATTTGATGGGTTGGAATCTAGTGATCTCCTCCTAGATTTTGGAATGACTCCTCTCTCTATACTTAATATACTTTGGCCATCATGTTTCCCTCTGACCTCATATATTAGGGAACATCTATTATAGCATCATTCAACACTCCAGTAGACCTTATGCTCTTTTTTGGCCCTAGGTAGTCCTTTTACCCATGCAAACTTGACTTTATACAAAAAAACTATATTTAAAATTCCATACGTGAATCTGCCCACATTAAAACGCATACATACATGGGTCCTAGAATACTATACCCACATATACATATTTAAATATGAAAAATAAAATAAAATGTTATTTTTTCGGGCGGGGTTTATGGGTTTTATTGAGAACCCACCTACAGGAGCCTATGGCCTAATTGAAATAACCAATTTGAGGTGGTATATATACATCCCTTGTGTAGACCTAATTCATAAGAGAAGTCAGATATCGATATTATACTCGATTTTTCACAGATCAAGTCTACTTTTCACATGCCTCCTACATTCCCAGTCTCGAGGAAACCCGGGTTTCCTTTGCAGAGATGCTAAACCTCCTTATCTAGCATCTTCTTGCACTTATTAGAGAGTTTGTCTTCGTGGCTTGGGCTAGATAGATCCAAAGGAAGGATTCATCAGTTCCTTTAGCCTAGATCAGGTTGTATCTATCTTGTACTTACTGTTGTTAATAAATAAAGAAGCTCATGTCTTGTTCCCGATATATGTTGTCATCTTATGAATGACAATCTGAATTGTTATATATGATGATCTAACATATTCTTATGCTTGCGCATTGAATCATATTTTATGTATATGCTTTTGTGAGTGATTCACATGTCTTCACATCTTGGAGGAAGAAAAGTTCTTGGACCCTATTAGAACATCTTCAAACGTAGTACCCTTGGGTATGTCTCTAAGTCCAAATTTGGTAATTTGAATGTTTGGCATGCTTGATTGGGTGTTGTTTGTTGATTGTTTTATCTTGCTATGTTAAGGTTTTCAACCCTTTCCTTATGGAACTTTTCCTGCCAACAAGGATGTTTTTGGAATTTTCTTATTCTAAAGGCTTCAAAGTTTATCAAATGGGTGTAAAATAAGAAAATTTAAATGGTGACCTAAAGGAAAGAGTATGCATGGAACAACCAAAAGGGTTCGACTTAGCAGAAGGAAAATATTTTGTTTGCAAATTAAAGAAGGCCATGTATGGATTAAACCAACCTCCAAGAGCTTGGTATGCTAGAATTTATCACTATCTTCAACAACGAGGATTCAAGAAAGGAGTTGCAAGAAGAAATATTACATGAAGATGGACAAGGACAATATGCTGATCAAACTAGTCTACATGGGTGATTTGATTTTTCGAAGCAAAAATGATAAAATGAGTCAAAAAAATTCACAAAATATGTCTAAAGAATTTTAAATGTCGGTGATTGGTGAATTATCTTACTTTCTTGGATTTCAAGTAACTCAAATCAAAGTAGGTATGTTCATATCACAAGCAAAATATCTCAGAAATATGCTTAAGCGATTTGGGATGGAATTATGTGCTATTGTGAGAACACCTATTATTACAAGTTGCAAGCTAAGTAAGGATGATGAATCTCCTATGGTGGATTGTACTCTTTACAAATCATTGATTGGATGTCTTTTATATATGATATATTCATGACCAAACATCATGCAGGAAGTAGGAATAGTAGCAAGATTCCAATTAGCCCCAAATAAATCTCATATGATAGTTGTAAAGAGAATCCTTAGATACCTAAAAGGAACTCTTTATTTTGGATTATGGTACACTAAAAGCACAAATATTACCTTGACAACCTATACTCATGTAGATTGGGTAGGAAGCATTGATGATCAAAAGAGTACCATTGGGAATGCATTCTTCTTGGGAGACTATATTGTGTCTTGGATTAGCAAGAGACAATCATATATATCTCTTTTCGTAGTTGAAGTCAATTACATAGAAGCAACAGATTTTTATACACAAATACTATGGATGAAGGAAGCCTTGATGGATGTAAACATAGAGACAAATCAACCTATCACCATCTACTGTGACAACACCAGTGAAATCAGTCTCTAAAAGAATCTAGTCATGCATTCAAAAACAAAACATATCCCAATCAAGTATCACTTCCTCTGAGAACAAGTTGTAGATTTGAACATCAAAATGGAGTATGTCAACGCTAAGGAGTATATTTTTACAAAACCCATACCTCGAGAAGCATTTGAAAACCTTCATCAAAAAATGGGGGCTATCTCTCTTACATCCCATCATAACATCTCTTTTTTTATTTATGTCAAAGGGGGAGAATATGGCAGGGGTAGCAGCAACATGACAGGAGGAATAACATGATGATAGAGATAGCATTATATGAGGAGATTGTTGCCACGATGATAGGGGAACAAATATATGAGGAGATTGTTTCCATAAATAACAAAGGGGGATATTGTTGGAGAAATTAATTGTTATTGATGTCAAATGGACTTCACTAAGAATGAAATTGGCATAGGATCGTAGAGGCACTCTGTGATGAGATACTATGTGATGTTGATCCTCTTGAATTTTGTGATGCATTATTAGGCCAACCATACGTGTGGAAGCGACATGTTGTGTATGAGTCTATGCCTCACAATGTTATTATTACTTTAGGTGATAAGTTGTACAAGATACCAGAGGTAGCACCAATTACCTCCATTTTTGTTTGATCAATGTGAAGAAATGTAGTAAGATCATTTCCCAAACCAGGAAATTTGTTTTCCTTATTATTCACCCTCATGGAAAGAAGAATATTGTTGCCACAACCTCCAGACAGGGCTCCTCCGCATGGTATCAGTAGATGGACAAGGTTATGGAGGATTACAAGGACATCTTCACCTCACCCACAAAGGTACCTCTACACTATCAGGTCAGGCACTCCATTGATCTGACCCCAGATGCGCCACTACCCAATGGAATGATCTATCGGCGTCTATTATGGAGAATGATGAAATCAAGAGGTAGATTCAAGAGTTTTTGCATAAATGGAACACCAAGCCAAGTTCATCACCCTGTGGGAGCTCAATCATGTTGGTATAGAAGGATGGGATCTGGAGAGTCTGTATTGACTATTGAACACAGAACAAGATCACTATCTAGGACGGGTATCCAATGCCATGGATTGATGACCTTTTGGACCAGCTTAAGCGGGCCAAATCTTCAGCAAGATTGACTTGAAGTCTAGTTATCACGAGGTACCAATCGAACCCTCTAATGTGTGGAAGACTACCTTCAAATCCAAGGAGGGCCTTTTAGAATGGTTGGTCATGCCTTTTGGGTTGAAAAAATCCCCCACAACCTTCATGAGGTTGATGGACGACATCTTGAAACCCTTCACCAACTCATTCATGGTGGTGTATTTGGATGATATTCCGATGTTTAACTAGAGTTGGGAAGAGCACCTCCACCATATTCGAAAATTCCTCCAAACCTTGCGGCAACACAAGTTGTGTTCCAATTTGGAGAAATGCACTTTTGGTATGACCCAGGTTTAATATTTGGGGTACATAATTGATGAGTGGGTTGTGCAAGTGGATCCATATAAGATACAAATTTGAGATTCTCCAGCCCCAACCACTCTAACAAACCTCCCCAACTTTCTGGGCCTTGCCAACTTCTACTATAGGTTCATGTTGGGGTTCTCTCATATCACCTGGCCCTTAAGTCATGTCACTAAGGGAGGATAGAAAGAAAAACTCTTTTGGTATGAATCCCAATAGAATTCATTTTTCAAGTTGAATCATTTCCTCTTCTTTGCACCAATGCTCACATTACCAAACCTGCAACAACCATTTGAGATAGAGAAAGATGCCTCTTACTATGTTATTGGTGCAGATCTTACTCAGCAGGGGCATCCAGTGGCATATCATAGATTCACAGTGAGACACTTTTAGACACAGTCTGAAAGCATCCCATCTACGACAAATAGATGTATTCCATTATGCAAGCCTACTGAAAATGGAAGCATTACATTATGGGGAAGGAAGTGATCATCCACACAGACCATCGACCCCTGCAGTTCATACAGACAAAAGGGAAGTTGTAGAACAATTTCCATTAGAGATGTTCCACATACCTGCAAGATTTTCATTTAAACATTAATTACAATAATGGCAACACCAAAATGTTTCATATTGCCTCAGCCAACCATCGGTCACGCCACTGACCATTGTTCTCAACTCTTGCGAGCACGAAACTGTGAGGTGGCTGCATCTTTACAAGAGTGATCCAGAATTCAGTAACACATACTAGATGCTCATGGAAGGAAAGAAAGTTCCAAATTTTCACCTCTACGATGCACTATTATGCCACTTCAAACACCTCTATGTTCCTTCAAGCAAGCGTGGCAATATGATTTGGGAGGCAAAAATAGTGGTAGTGTTGCATACATATTTTTATTGGCCGAACCTTCGATGAGATGTTTGGAAGTACATCAAATCCTGCACTACCTATGCCATTTCCAAACTGACCATCAAGAAGAAAGTCCTATACACTACTCTACCTACTCCTAGTCAATATTGGGAATCCATATCCATGTACTACATGTTGGGCCTTCCTTCTATTAAGCATGGAAATGACTGTGTTTTCGTGGTCGTTGACAGATTCTCTAAGATGGTCATTTTGGTGACCTGCAAGAAGAGTATCACATCAGAAGCCACTGCTAAGCTCTTCTTTGAATTGATGTGGGTACACTTTGGGGTCCCACAATCCATTATCTCATATCGGGACAACAGGTTCATAAGTACATTTTGGTCAAGTCCCTAGTCGATGCTAGATACCAAGCTCACTAAGTCCACAACTTTCCACCCCCAAACTAATAGTCAAACAGAGGTCGTCAACAGGATGAGCATACACATTCTGCGCATGTACAACTTGAAGCATCCATGCACATGGGATGAAAGCCTCCCCTATGTCCAACACAACTACAATAGGTCTCTCCATAGCTCAACTAGCCACATCCCTTTTCAAGTGAGTTTGGGGCTCAAACCACTATGTCTCATTAATGTGGCCATACCATTTGCAGCTACTCTGGAAGATTTGGCTCATTTCCAGTCTAAAGCTGACAGGGCTAACAAATTCATTGAGTGCATTAAACACATCTTCCAGCAGGTCCATGACATATTGGCTAGAGCCAATGCTAATTACAAGAAGCATCATGATCAGCATTGGGTGTAACACAAGTTCGAGGTAGGTGACAAAGTTTGGTTACATTTGCAGTAGGAACACCTCACTGGGCCCCACCGCAAGCTTCTCCTGCTCTGACATGGACCTTACACCATCACTAAGGCTGTAGGGGACAATTCTTTTGAGCTCATCATTCCACCATTCCTTGGCTTGCACCTAGTGTTCAATGTGGACCACCTATGACCATACTTTCCACCATTAATAGTCACATCAAACATTGTAGAATAGCTCACACTAACAAAGTTAAACCCAAACTACATGGAACAGGCCAAAATTGATCATATCATCGACACATGATAAAGAATACTCACCAACATCAGATCCAACTAGATCGGGTTGTTAAAGTCAGCCAACTACTACACCGAGGAAAGTGACTCACCAGGGACAAATTATGCAGAAGTTTCCCCATCTGATGGAGGCATTCAACGCAATGGGGACCATTTCTTCCTAAGGGGGGAGGACTGATCCGGGTGGATATTGGTGGCCACCTGCCTATTCCACTTAGATCCCCACGATTGTTTCTTTCATTTTTTCAGTTTCCTTAATTACATTCGAAATTTCTAGTCCTTAGATAGATATTTCTAACAAGGTTTTGTGCACATCAAATAGAGATCGTATGCCAAAGTTACAATCCCAGGAAGTTGATGTACCAATTTACCCAAAAGGGGTTGATAGTTTTGGCCCTTCATCTCCTAGGGTTAAGTTTTTGGATGTTTAAGGTTTTCCATTGTTTCTCAATAATAAATAGGCCTTCGAGCCTCATTGAAACATAGTTCAAAGGCATGTAGCTACCACATATCTTCTTAGAGATAAGCTACCATCGCCGAAGATAGTTTATTTCCATTTCTATATGTAAGCATATTTCAATTCTTTGATATTAATGAAATGAAGTTTTATTTCCGCTGCATCTCTGTGTATATGTTTATTTTTGTATTCTGTTGTGTTCTTGCATAAATATGGATCATTATGTGTCATGGGTCAACTGAAAACCATTTTTCAATGGAAATATTTCTATCACCTAAGACATGTTGCTCGGCCTTCCACTCTTTCACATTCTCTATTTGATCTGGGAAAAAACTCTCAAAATGATCTATTCTATGGGTCCACTAGTGCACAAATGGTTGATTTTTCAAGCTCTCGTGTCCACCACCATAGCTGGGTCTTACATCATCTCACTCGTTCAATGTGCACACCACGTTATTCTACCAAGGAATAGCATCCAGGATTATATGTAACGTGGGTCCACACCTCCCCGTAGGCCCTTACTTGTGATTGGTCCATTGCCGACTCCACATTGGTGGCCTTGCCATGCTACTCCAACCCTCATTAGCCCAAGTGGTACCCATGCACAATCCCTAGCAAACTTATGGAGACAAGGCCTCTGGGACACATTAGCTTTCCACCAACATGAATTCGATAGGGTGTAATTTGCAACCCCCATTCAACGACTTCCATGAAGAGGCTTTGTTAGGCTATCCCTATATGCTTTTAACAAATGAGGCTCTAAGGTTAAGCCGTATGCCTATTATTGTAGTCTTTTCTTCTCAAAGATGTATGAAAAGGACCAACTTAAGATTGTGGATGACAAACAATCTCAACAATATAAATGGCTACTAAACATTGTAGATGTGCAGCAACTGATAGAAACAAAACTTACCAAAATTCTAATCTATGCCACAATCATATTTAAACAACAAAAAGAAATAGTAATAACTCCAATCATCCAATGGAAACCAGATATACAAAGAATAGTTTTATTATAACACCTATGAAGGGAACAAATAAATGTTGTCAGTCCCCCTCTATGGGATGAGTTCTTGGCTATACTTAAATGTCTTAAGCTTGTGTAGAGTCTCTCTCCTCTATAATGTGTAAACCCAACAAAAATATGGTGTGTCACGACCATGAAAATAATCGGAGTTACAACAGTGAGTGCAACAATGAAAATAATCAAAATTGAATAATTAATGGAAAACCCTTCTATTTATAACAAAATATTGAGTTATCCTCGAATAATGAGCAATAATAAACTATTATTAACCCCATTCTTGGAATAACCACTTGGAATATTTTATTATATGTGTTTAGGAGGGAAAAAGTATTTAAACTTTTATTTAGAAATAATAAATAAATAAATGATTTATTTATCGTCTCAAGAAATTAGTTAAGGAATAATAAACAAATAATGATTTATTTAATTATTCCTAAGGGATTTAGTCAAATTTGACAAAGAATAATAACTCATTAGTGATTAATTAATCATTCTTATAGGAAAATAAGATAATTAATCATTTATCCATTTATTTTTCATGATTGGGTCAAATATGACAAGGAATAGTAATTGAACAATTGTTTAATTAATTACTCCTAGAAGAAAATCAAATAAATAGTGATTTATTTAATTATTCTTCATGGGTTCAACTATAAATTACTTAAAAAAGGTGGTTTATTAAGTAATTTATCATAGTGAAAACAATTTTACTATGGTAAAATTGGCTTTACATGGTGTACTTCGATCCATCTAGTAAATTAGGCTAGATGATCAATTTTTTGGTGATAACAGATTCCCCCCCAACATACAAGTGTTAGGAGAAAAATGTATGACCGAAGTATGTTGTAAAGACACAATCTCTAGACAACACAATGGAGGCAGAGAGAGAGAGAGAGAGAGAGAGAGAGAGAGAGAGAGAGAGAGAGACCAATAAAGCTTAAGCAAGAGAGGATAGGGACAGAGGGGGAGAGACTAATGCAAGTCTCCTTTTATGTTGTGGTACCACACCTCAATGAGGTGGGGGAGGCATACCCATATCCACCGAGATAACTTAGTACAAAAATAATGGTGTGCCCAGAAACATTAAACTGAGCAATGAAGTACATGCTGAATGGTACATGACATGCTGGCATAACAGAGCCAGAAAATAATACAATTTGTCCCATATACATAATGCACCTAGAAAAACATGAGCCAAGACTGAATACAATGATATTTGAGTACATGAGATACAAAGGCCCTTCCCTCAAAAAATGGGTGGGAGGGAGGGTAAAACAACCAAAGAAGCTCAGTTGAACAAGGAAGGACTCTGCAAAAATGAATGGATCATCTGAAGGAAACGTGCATGTGATGAACACTACGATCGGTAGGAATCAAACCCATCAAATCTATGGAACTGTGTCTGAGGCTGTAGCGTAATGGGAATGCATTTCGGCATGTGGGGGACTACCTGAAGGGCCACCCCCTCATGAGGTCTAAAACATCTCACAGACACCAGGGAATCACTGGTATAATCTGCTGTATCATTGGACCATCAAGTGTAGGAATCACAAACATGAAATGACTAAGTCAAAGGGAAATAATGAGACCCCCTGCTCGATCCGAAGTAATGAACAAAAATGGAATCTGGAACCAAGGTACACCACCCTCTAGGTCGTTATTCTGGAATAAATGTGCTGATGTCGACAGATTAGGGCCTGCGATAGGTGAGGCAATGAATATCCTCAACTAAGGCACAAGGGAAAATAGTAATGTGACTGATGGAATGACACCAGAGATAATGAGTAAAGTGGTACTGAGGGACAAACAAAAGACTTCCCTTGTTAGAGCATAAAGCGCATGGTTGACCTGGCAGCAACTGACTCAATTTCGGAGGGGATGGGGACAATATGACTGGAGGTCAAAATGGGAAACACGGGATGTATGGTATGAAAATATGGATGGAATATTTTGACATGATAGAATGGGACATGGAACAGTCTCCATGGATGCAAGGATGACTCATTGCAAATGCTTTGAACAAGGGTGACTTGATGACGTTGCCACATAAAATAGGCAGTGGGGACCATCAAAGCATGAGTAAATGATGGTTATTCATGACAAAAATTGACACATGGTACGACAAGTATTAAGGGAAGGTGGTCCCTAAGGTACAAGTGTCGTGTATGAAGAAATTCGATTTTGAAAGGTGACAAAGTGACCCTTCTTAGAAAAATGGTTTCCAGGTGAAGTGTCAAATCATCAAAAAATGAGAAAGACCCATTATATTACTCGATGAGAGATTTCCAATGGTGCTAATGGTTCGTCAAACTAAGCTACGGTTTGGTCACAATGTTAGATAGGAAAATTGTGGGTTTTCCTATAAAATGTTGTTTTCCCTCCAATTTGAGAGGAGGAGAAGGCCCTAAATCTTATGGAGATCGTAGTGGAAAAAGCAACCATCGGAATTAGGATTGCTGAATTTCAAGAAAGTGTCCTTACATGTCTAAAGATAGCCTTAATGCTTCTTGGAACGATGGTTCCTAGTGAAGAATTAAGGGAAGAGGAAAACAACAATGAACTACCAGGGGAGGTCTAGAATCATCCTCACCCACGAAGTCATACATGGGAACTATGTGGACATAGAATAGAATATTTAAAGATATGGTATCAAACGTCTATGATATGCGATGTGCATATGGCTTGTCGGAGAGGCCGGTAGGACAAACTATCCAAGGAATGGGAGGATAATCAACCATACCTAGATCCATTGGGATCCAGGCTGAGACTTATCTTAATCAATTGAGAATATGGCCAAGGGAAAACCATCATGCCCCCAAGCATGGGATACTTCCTGCAAGCATATGTGATGGAGGGGACTGATCTAGTATGCAAAGGTGGGAATGGTTCCCCCTAGCAAGAGGAGTTTGTGGAGTGCCATTATGTTCTGAGTGATCAAAAAGGGGATTCAAGCATCTTAACCCAACTTGGCATGAGATCCTCCAAATTAGATGTAGGGGCATATGTGCCCCCCAATATGCTATTGGCATGCTAGATGTATTTAGAGTGGTGGACTCCAAATACTTATATGTTTTATGTGATACATAATATGATTATGCATTTTTTTATGGCGATGATGGTTCACCATGTGTTTTTTTTATGGTTGTCTTCTGTGGTATACATGTGATAAATGCCAATCTAGAATGTTATTTGCAATGGTATCTACATAGTTATTTTGGGCTCTAGGAACATTATTGAAAGTAATGGTTTCAAATTCATGTACCAACAGCTTAACTCACATATATTTTCTAAATAGAACTTGGTTATGCACATGATACACACCATTCAATTCCATGACAAGTAGAAAGGAATATAAATGAACATGAAGATGAAGGATGCAATGAGCAAGGGCATCGACTAACAAACCTATCACTGCATATTTGGCCTGATTATTGGTGGCAAATCCAATGCACATGTTGTTTGAAAGGACTAACGTATCCAAGGGGGTAAAAATGGCCAAGGCTGCCGAGGCTAGATCCGAGAGAAGGGACTTACACCATCGACATGATCGATATACGGTGTGGATGATGGATCCATCTAAGATTTGCAAAATACAATGGATGAGAAGATGTAATCTACATAACTTCATGGCAGAAATAAAGACACGCAAATCAAAGGGATGTGTTATGAGTGACATTTCTTGAGGTAGAGTGCATTGGGAGAATTAGGAAGGAGATGGCCTTCAAAATTCTCCAAAAAATATGCCTCCTTGCCTATGTGGAAGGGTAATCAGGGGTATGTTATAGCTCCAAATCTCACTATTATGGTTTGTGATGCTGCACTCATGGCCTAGGGCAACCCCTCCTTCCAGACCTGGTCCAAAATCTAAAAAACAGTGTTTTATTCCCTGTACGCGACATTGCTCTGAGTTAAACGCGTGTGTACGCGGGTTCATATATACCCAACCCGCGTATATGTATTAAAACACTTAAAAAATATAAAACTCCTTATTTTCGGGCGGAGATCGCGGGTTTTACCTGGTGATCACCTGTTAGTGCCCGTGGCCTCAACTGTCCCCAACCAATT
>APFE030675756.1:140737-151893 GCA_000404065.3 Pinus taeda
GACAGAGCCCACTTCCAATCCCAGTTTGAATCTATTTGACTATCAATATTCACCCATATCCAGAACTTTGACCTAGACAATTGTTCATTGGGATTGATTTGCCAGGTAGAGGTGGATAGATGAATATTCTCAGGATAGAAATGAAGAAATGGAGTCTCTTTGGCTATTTTGAATAAATGATCTGGCAGGTGATTATGCAGCTAGAGTGTTGGTCTAGGCATCCTCTTTGTTAGTTGTAAGTGGTTGGAGTCGATTTCGTTGGATTGCTGGATTACCAGAGCCAACACAGCTACTGTCCACCTGCTTTCCTATGTGTATCAATCTTGCTTTTCTTTTTCGAATAATGGGGCCATTTGCATTATATAAGCAAGTTAACATAATTGAAAATACATGAAAACGGCCATAAACTATACATTTAAAAAAGGATTTATCGAGCTTTGCAGAGCCTTTAATCTTTCTATATTGCGTGTGGATTTCCAATTGAGTGTTTCTGCGTAGGCTTCTCTGCGTTGTGTTTGTGTGAAAGAGGTGGGCTCTTTAGGAATGCAAAGTTGTCCAAAATTAGTTCCAAGTTAAAGGGAATCAGTGCATGCCTCTATATATGCACATGTTCTTGCTCTGACAGTGTATAATTTGTATCTTTGTCCATTGCATTTGAACTTGCAGAATCCTTTGGATACAATATATTCTTTTTTCTTATACAGAGTTTGATATAATGGAGGCTGGTGCTTATGGGAATTTGTGGCAAACATCCTTTTCTGCCACCACAGAAAGCATTCATAGGACAAAGATGATATTGACCTCTAAATTCTATGTGAAGTCACTATCATTTGGATCTTCCATGAATCTACATGTCAAGAATTCTGTATCAAAGTCTCTATCTGGACGAGGCAAGATCCTCAAAGTGATTGCCAATGTTCAAGGAGCACCTAATATAATCAATGGCTCCAAAGTGAAGGATAAAGAACTAATTCACACAGCCGGGACTAATGGTATTGCAGTCGAATTGGCAGAAGAAGAAGATGTGTTCAGGTTGGGGAGGCTTGTACAAGGGAATTTGGTTTATAGGCAGAAATTTTCTATCAGATCGTATGAGGTTGGGGCAGACATGAGTGGATCAATTGAGACTATGATCAATCATCTTCAGGTGATTAGCAGATATTATATTAATATTGGTACTGGTAATCATTATCTATCTATCAAAACTGGGCTTTTGGCAATATGGCTAAACCAACCCAACTTCTTGATATCTGTATGTTTTGTTTCACCAAAGAGTAATCTTTATACATGATGTCTAATATCATTTCATTTTATGCAGGAAACTGCTCTGAACCATGTTTGTGTTGCTGGGATGAATGGGGATGGATTTTGCTCCACACACGAGATGACTCGTCTCAATCTCATTTGGGTGGTTACCCGGATGCAAGTTCATGTCGAGCGTTATCCTTCTTGGTAATTAACTCCAGTCCCCTACCTGCCTGTGGATTCTGAATTGTATGAAATAATGGCTTCCTTGACACTTTTTGCCTATTTTTATTCGTGGACTTTTATACTAACAACCTGAAAGTTGTTTAAAGGGGTGATGTAGTCTAAATTGATACTTGGGTAGCCGGATCAGGGAAAAATAGTTTAAGGCGTGATTGGCTTGTTCGTGATTACAAAACTGGCTACATACTTGCACAAGCTACCAGGGATGCTTGAACTATTGTAATCCATGAAAGTATAAGTTACATGTTTAATCCTCCTTGGCCAAGCAGATTAGGCAATCACAAAGGTAAATGAAATTTGTTCTTTATAATTATTTTCCCCTTGGTTCCAGAAAAAAATATATATACTTTCAATTCATTCCATGGAACATGTCTGTCCCGGGTATGCAATTTCATTAACTGAATGCAAAAACATAGCACCCATCTTCTGAACAAGAATTTAGTGAAAGCTATTATAGTTTCCTTGCTCAAGGTTTTGAATACTTTGAAACAAAGTTCAGAATACCATTTCAAAATTTTACTGCTATGTTTGTTAACCTTTCGTTCATTTTTCTTTGGGCAGCACCTGGGTTATGATGAACAGAAACACCAGAAAACTGTCTAAATTTCCAGAAGCAGTAAAAAATGAGATATCTCCATATTATCTTGAAAGAATAGTGATTGACCAGAGCCATCATGAAAAATTAGAAAAGTTGGGTGATGACACTGCTCAATACATCCACTCCAATTTAATAGTAAGGACTGATGTTTGCACTCTTTTCAAATGCCCTTATACAGGATTGCTGTGAATCATATTTTGGGCCAGCAAATTTTTTCCAGGGGTTAAATAACTACCTATGACTGATGATTTGTTACATTTTTTTACAGCCAAGTGGACTGATTTGGATGTAAACAGGCATGTGAACAACGTCAAGTACATTGGTTGGATTCTGGAGGTAGTTAGATCTATAAAGATTAATTTGGTGCAGTGGATATATTTTTTAGCATATGAAATAATCTTGTTACCATTGAAGGTTGATTTATATAATACCAATACCAATTCGAAAGATGAAATGCTTTTATTTACAATACATTGACACACCTTCAGCTCCCGAAGTGCCTGGGGACAGTCCGTGAGAAATTTGATAGCAAATTCCATTGTTGAGGCTGAGGTCTCGTGACCAGCGAAGAGCAGGAATAGTACAAAATCTGCTATAATTTCTTCTGAATGCAAGTCTTCTTTCAAGAGTTCTCCTAAGAAATCATTATGGACAACTTCTGGATGCTCCCTTCTGTACTTTATACTCGCATAAATATTTTTCATGCAAGGTGCCTTCTACGCCCATTTGTTATTCGTTTATGAAACCCACACTGCGCCCTCCTATTATTGCATTGAAGAATCCTTTAAGGGTTTTGAAGGGTTCTTCATTTCTGGTTCCTGGCCCCAAACCCCACACAATAACTCCTGTCAAATCAACATTTTTTCAGTCATCAACAACTTTACAGTCAATTAGAGCAACTATTTCAGTGGGGGAGAAGCTGTCGGAGGCTACTCTGGCATATTTTGACAAAGAGGGCGAGATTCAAACAATAAAAGTCTCAGAGTTAACCAAGGGGAAGAAAGTGGTTCTGTTGGCCGTTCCCGGTGCCTTCACACCCACTTTCTCTCAGAAACATCTGCCAGGATTTGTGGAGAAAGCCGATGAGCTGAAGGCCAAAGGGGTTGACACAATTGCCTGTGTTTCTGTAAACGATGCTTTTGTTATGAGGGCCTGGGGTCAGAATCTGAATGTAGGTGATAAGATCCTCCTGCTGGCCGATGGAAATCAAGAATTCACCAAAGCATTGGGTGTTACTCTTGATTTGAGCGATAAACAACTTCTGGATGCTTCCTTTTGTACTTTATACTGGCATAAATCTTTTTCATGCAAGGTGCCTTCTACGCCCATTTGTTATTCGTTTATGACACCCACATTGCGCCCTCCTATTATTGCATTGAAGAATCCTTCAAGGGTTTTGAAGGGTTCTTCATTTCTGGTTCCTGGCCCCAAACCCCACACAATAAATCCTGTCAAATCAACATTTGTTCGGTCATCAACAACTTTATAGTCAATCAGAGCAACTATTTCAGTGGGGGAGAAGCTACCGGAGGCTACTCTGGCATATTTTGACAAAGAGGGCGCGATTCAAACAATAAAAGTGTCAGAGTTAACCAAGGGGAAGAAAGTGGTTCTGTTGGCCGTTCCCGATGCCTTCACACCCACTTCCTCTCAGAAACATCTTCCAGGATTTGTGGAGAAAGCCGATGAGTTGAAGGCCAAAGGGGTTGACACAATTGCCTGCGTTTCTGTAAACGATGCTTTTGTTATGAGGGCCTGGGGTCAGAATCTGAATGTAGGTGATAAGATCCTTCTGCTGGTCGATGGAAATCAAGAATTCACCAAAGCATTGGGTGTTACTCTTGATTTGAGCGATAAACCTGCGGGTTTAGGGGTTCGATCGAGGCACTATGCGCTGTTGGCAGAGGACGGTGTCGTCAAGGTCTTGAACCTAGAAGAGGGCGGTGCGTTTACCGTAAGTGGCGCTGATGAAACTCTTAAGGCCCTGTAAAACATAGGTAATGTGTTTATGCTTCTGCTGCATATGACTCTGCCATAGTTCTGTCGCATATGAAACTATTCGACCCGATGCCAAATGAAATGCCCAAACCGTTTGGCAACCCCTTTGAATCAACGGCTGAAATTGTTGCAATCGTCTAATATATAATCGTGCGGCTTATAAGATGACAGGTAGGCAGAGAGGAGAGTTGATTTCAGAGGGAAACACCTTACGGCGTAAATATAAAATGGTTCGACTTATATAAATAAATTATATCTTTATTTTATAAATATAAATACTTGGTAATTGATACATGACACATTTATTTAACATATTTTAGACCAAAGAAAGTCACTCATTTCCTTTGCTAAAAAAAATCCTCAGAAAATGTGACTAAATGGATAAGGTCAGGCATTTATATCTATCTTAGCTGGAATCATGAAACCTAAACATTATATATAGATGGAAGCCAACACCTTCCAACTCTATTATATATACACTAAAAGGGGGTTGGACGAATCAAAGTGTAACGTAAATATATAGATCAAATCTTCGCTCCACCTCACCGACTATGATGGTTCCTCTCATTAAATGAATTACAGATTAATTTATTCTATTGGTATAAACACAAGATACTTTTTATTTAACAAATGTGCAAGTCAAGGAACATCATGCATTGGGACCTCCATAATATAGAAACCTCCCACGGTTCATCCATTCCAAGGATTGTATGGTTGGTAACCTTTTCTTTATGGGAGGAGCTTCTCCATGATTCCAGCCATGTTGTCGGAGCTAACCTTTGCAACACACATACGAATTCATTAAGGCTATCGATTAGGCACTTGAATCTCCACTTGCTTCCTATTGGTGGTTCCCCATGTCGGCGTAGGTAGCCGAGGCTATCAAAAAAATAAAACCCATCACTCTAGCCACCCCTTCGCTATGACTATCTCGCTCAGTGCTTCATCCCTCGCTATGCATCCCGCCCCTATGTCACGAAGGCAGGCAGATATTGCTCGCCAAGTCTCATGCATATAGGATAACTACCATGAAATAGATAGGGAAAATTGCTAGCATGCCACTAATAGCCCCACTTCTTTCTTAGGTTCCGCTTGGGCCTTCTTTGTTTTAGAACCATGCAAGGTAGATTCCTAGCGTGCCACTTATAGCCCCACTTTTTTCCTTGGCTCTGCTTGAGCCTTCTTTTGTTTAGAACCAGGCATGGCAGATTGCTAGCCTACCACGGATAGTTTCGCTTTTTCTTTGGTTCTGCCTTCTTTCCTTTAGAACCAAGGCAAGCTAGGCTCACTTGGCCTGCCACTGATAGTCCCACTTTTAGAACCAACTATACTAGGATATCTAAACCAGGAGCAAAGTTTGGGAACAGGAGACCGATAAAGACACTGGGAAAAGGCTATCATAATCGACAGACTCGACTAAAACAGCAGAGGCATTGCCTCATTATAGCAGGGAAAAAGTTGACCTCAGAGTTTTCCCAAGGACCACTTTCCTTAATGATAGACTGTAGATTTTGGGGCTCGTAGACATATGATAAAGCACCCACTGACCTCCTACTTCTAGTACCTAGGCAGAGTGAAGGATATTTTCTATTGGGATTAAGAATCTCCTCAATAGGATCTTAACCGCCCACCCCTTCTAAGGCCAAGACCAGTAAGGACGAACACGACCTTTTGGGTGACCCTTTTTCTTTGATGTCCCGTGCCTCATTCTCTCGAATGCCTCGGCCCGTCAAATATGTCTCAAACGACAACCATCATTTAATTCTTCTGAGCATACATTATGTTTCAATTTAACATATGTAATAAAACTGATTCATCAACTTAGTAAACCGATTGTAATTATAACGAATTTTGTAAATAGACTCCTAATTTTAAATATAGAAGTTAAATTGTAACAATTTTTTTCTTTAAATTTTTCAAATGAAGAGGAAGAAATGTAACTTTCCATAAATAACTATGATTTGTCCATTCATAAAATCAGTTGCATGAAGAACAAATTTCAATCAATTTCATGAAGAATAAATTTCAATTTCTTCATTGAAAATTTTGTGGTTCTTTTTGTTAAATAGAAATGAGAATTTCATACCTGTGATACCTTGAGGTGAGAAAGATTTTGGAATTCCTCTTATCTCTGTCCTATTTCGATCCAGATTTTCATGCCCTGGAAATCATGAACCCTTAACATTTAGAATTAAGTAAAAAATTCTTTGAGACACTATCAATAAGCACTGCATAATTTCTATTACCTTGACACAACATCGATCTAGTGCGCATTTCCAGCCATAATGATCATCATAGGAAAAATACAGGACACTGCCAAAACACAAAACCTATAGTTCAACAAGAAAAACTAAGAGCCAGACATCTCATACAGGCACGTATTTGAAATATAAAGAAATTCCAAGTAGAGGAGAAAGATCAATCTAATACCGACAATTGAAATATAAAGAAATTCCAATCACAGTAGAATGATCAATCCAATAGCAGTCTGAATATTATGAGAAGAGGAACATACAGATTTTAAATCAACGGAGCTATGGGTTGGCCTGGCTGAATGAAGGACAGTTGGAGGAAGCGGGGCTGGGTGTTTTTCCAAAGAAATTTAAATGAAATGTAGCCACAGCCTTCTAGAATAGGTGTTTTTTTAAAGAATTTTAAATCAACCGAGCTGTAAGTAGGCTTGGCTGAACATCATTAACATCATAGAGCGACGCAGATATACCTCTGGACATATCCACCAACTTGCTATGAATATCTCAGATTTAGCTTCTTCAATTGCCGAAGCAATAGCTTCAAATGCAGTTTTGCCATCAATAAAATCTTCATTAGGAAATGAATAGAGCCACCTGGAAACAAATAATACACTGCAGTTTTAAACAGCCATCAAGCATCGATCACTTGTAGTAGGTCAATTTCAGGGTGACACCAACACAAACCAAAAGAACAATTGGGATGAGCCAGTGCTCACTCTGTTAAATCAGGATATACAATTAGTTCTACTGAAATCTTCTTAACGACACTGACATCGAAAAACATTTTTTAATAAAAGCATACCTTAAATTTCAAAATAAAAGTGGCATACCTTCATCACAAAAAGGGAACATGCCTCCTTCTCATGCATCCTCATCGTGGTCCACTTTCTCCAGAGCCCCCTCCTTGCTCTGACGTTTAATGCTACAAGCATCTCTAGCAGCCTCAATCCCATCTTGCGGCAGAATTCCTTCAAGATGGCCACTCACTGCAAGATCCGCACAGCGTTTATGGTCTTCAACCAAGTGCTGGATATTGCCAGTACCAACCCTGCTCCATCCAGGAATATCCAATGGCGATGGTCCTGTGCTTAAATGCTTTTCTGCTTGACAAGTAGACTTCCCATTGAAATCCTAATTACTTACCTTTAAGTTCTTTAAGGATGACTCTAGTGGTGCTATTGCTGCATTCTGAGATAATGTTGGCTTCATGGTAGAGTTACCATAGGTGGCTGAAGAATCAAAATAAAACACACCTTCCAATTGTTCCTGAGAATCTTCATAACCCTGATGACAGCCATTTGCAACCATTGATGATGTCCCAGAAAAATGACAAAGAGAACTGCAGCTACTACTGCTGCTTGAACGTTGTATTTGTACGCAATTCAGACTCATACCAATAACTCCATCTTGTGTGTATTCATCTTTAAGTTGATGGATGTGCATAGCTTTCGCATTTGGAATGCTGCCAGGAAAAGGAGCCCTTGCCTCTTGGACTTCTTTAAAATCCTGAAGATGATCCAAAACAGGCACCAAATCAAATATATGCATCAAATAGAGGCACAGGAATTCTTTCAATTTCAATTTCCCCAAATGATGTATCAATTTCTCCTGATGATGTATCTTTATTTGAATGTTCAGTGTACATACCATCAGCATCATAACTTGGAAATACATCTCGGATTTTGCCCATATTGGGGTCCTTGCACGATACATCTGCACTTTCAGCATTTGAAAGATACCAGCGGCGCTTCTCTTCAGAGAGCTCGAAAATCCGCGAAGCTCGAAAATCCGCTCGCACATTATTTTAAAATATCTTCAACCTTTCCTTTTACCAAAATGTCATTACGTAGCTGCCCTCCACCCGGCCGGAGATTTTGGCTTATTCATGGCTACCCCACACCATGGGAGCTTTGGAGACTTTGGCTTATTCATGGCTGGATAGTTTGGCTTATCTTCCTCCAGAAAACTGAAGCAATAAGAATAAGAATGAATCAGTCGCAGGTGAGACAAGGGAAGGGAAAAACAGAGTGCTCAATGAATCAATCGCAGGTGAGACAGGGGAAGGGCAAAACGGAGTGCTCGTCCGCCTGATTTGGACGAACGAGAAGATCATTATGCTGCATTTAAATAGGCATGGCTCATATTTTCATTAACCGACCACCCACGTCCATCTAACGGTTGATATTTTTCTTGGCTTTTGTGGAATTGAGATCGTGGTGCTTTTTAGCTTTTGTCAGGTAATTTCTAACAAACATGTCATTACAAAGGAATCGGAATTGGGTGCTCTTTGGCTTATTCATGGCTGGATAGTTCAAATACAACGAGATGGAAATGAAGTTCAACCTGCCCACCACCACGTAGGAGGTCCTGTTATAGTTTTAGAGAAATCACAGTATCGTAAGGAGATTATTTCATTGTGAGCATAGTAAAAAATCCGCTCGCCTTAGTGACGGTTGGAGGAATCCGGGTTGGAGGAGGCGGTGCTGGGCAACAAAGAAATTTAAATTTAAAGGTAGCCACAACCTTAAGAAATTTAAATGTAGCGATATTTATTAGGGTGTTTTGTTAAAGAAATTTAAATGTAGCCATGGTATTCTAGAAAGTGAATTCTATTGAGCCTTCATCTATAGAATTGATCGTTCTTAGTGTTATTTGCATTCCATAGCATTCCATTATATCTCATAGTAAATTCAACCTAAATAATATAAATATTTGATAAGCTATGTTTCAGGTTAGATTAAAAAAAACATAATTTATACAAAAATTACATTTTATTTTTTGAATTTAATGTTTATTTCAAAATTGTTATATAAATTTATTTCATTTAATAATAATGGTTTTAATAATATTTTAAACATCACGTTTTTTATTATTTTTTTCAAAATAATAAAACAAAATTATAAAATTTAAAATTAATTTTTATTTATTTTTAACTGTAACGGTTATGAATTTTATTTATTTGAAAAAAATAGGAGGGGTCTTTGCCAAGGCAGCCCCAATTACAAAAAAAACAGTCAGCTAGTTCAGCTATTAAGTTACAGCACTTTCAAGGAATTTGAAAGAAATTATCGTCGTTTATAAATAGCTGCCCTTTCATGAGTGAGCATCCTTTGTTCGCCATCTGGTCCGCTTCGCCATTCAGATTTCTAAGAATGTGGTAAAACTTGTGGGAGGTGAATTCTTGAAGGACTCTTTTCAATCTGCCCAGAATTTTATTGAGACTAGCATTACTGAAGAGATCCTCCATGTTTAATTTTTTTATTATAATCTCTGAGTCTCCAAAGACTTGAGGTCTTTAACCCCCTTTTCTCTTGCTATAAGACAAGCTTTGAGGAGACCAAAAATCTCTGCCTGATTGTTGGTTTTCTGGCCTAAACCCTAGTAGAAGCAATCTCTTGAATTCCCATCCGAAGAGTAAATGACCCCTTCAGCACCAGTGTTCCCGGTGTTTCCTTTGGAGGCCCCGTCAAAGAAGATTGTGGTGAGACTTTTGGATCTCCACCAGTTTATGAAAAAATCCTCAGGGTCCCTTATTCGCCATTCCGGGTTTGTTGTTTGAGGAGTGAGGAGGAATTTACGAGGAGAAGGCTCAAGGGGGCAAAGCCATCTCCTTTCTTCAGGAAGGAGCAGTGGATCTTCTTTGAAGAACTGTTGTTGGGCTACTTCCAAGATGAATGCTTTAGCTTTAACTGCAACCTGAAGAGGGGAGTGTCTTTTTCCATCAAAGATTTGATCATTACGGGCCAACCATAGCTGCCAGCAAACAAATTTGGGGATTGCTGTCCAAACTTTACGCCAGAAGGATTTGTTGGGGATGCTATGAGGATAGAAATTGCTCCAAGAGGTGAACAATTAGCAATTGTGCTCTGAGGGAAAGCAGGAATCTGCAGATCCAAAAGAGTGAGACCCCATACTTTCTTAGCGAAATTGCACTCCAGAAATAAGTGTTGGGCAGTTTCAAGGTTGCTTCTGCATAGCTCGCACCTATGAGGCCCTGCAATGTTCCTTTTCTCTAGATTGTCTCCTGTAAGAAGTTTGTTGTGCACCAGCATCCAGAAAAAGAAATTCACTTTAGGGAGAGCTAGATTGTCCCAGACTAGTTTCCAAAAGGCCGGAGAGTGACTTCTGTTCTTTGGATCCTGTAGAGCTTTATATCCTGTTGCGGCGGTGTATGTGTTTTGTTAGTGTTAGTCTTTCCAGCCTTCCTTCAGTGATCAAACATGCTCTTACAAAGTTATTTTGAAGTGTCAAGGTCAAATTTTGTCATTTCAAAGAGTTTTCAAGCAAAATTTGGTCACTAGGCATTAGGTCTGGGGTTTGCTTTCACTCCTTCTAAAGTTGTCCAAATGGCGGGCTATGTCATCATTCAGCTGAGTCTATCATCATTCATAGGGTTGTCATTATCATGTCAGTATCTAATGAGTCATTTTACGTCTTGTTCATGCTTCAGTTGCGCCCAGGCAAGGTCATTTCCCTCCCTCCTAGGGTTTTGAAGCCAATTTCTCTTGGATGGTCAAATCAATGGCAAAACTTGTTTCCTGATGTTCATACACCTTCCCCTATCCTTAAAGTACCATATCATACACTTCCCAACACTCAGATTCCCCAAAATCCTCATTTTGGCACAAACCCTAGTTTCTAGCTACAACCTGGCAATTTTCTAGGTTTGGCCTGTGATTTGCCCTTTTGGACCCCTTCCCCTCACTCAATCTCTGCGATTCCACTTTCCCTTGCTTCCTAACATCCCTCCCCACTCCCAAAAATTTCCCCAAGAATTTAGAAGCCCCCTATCCCCTTCATTTCGCTTCATTTCGACCAAA
>APFE030675756.1:157781-192188 GCA_000404065.3 Pinus taeda
ATTTCCCCCTGATCAGGTCTGAAGACCCTTGTGCCTTCTGCACTTCCCCCATTTTGTATAGGAAACCCTTGTTTCCTTGTGATTTGATGTTCATCCCTTAGTTATGACATCTTGGAGTGAATATTGGAAGGAGACCTACTAGAGGCTTGACGCGGGACGGATCCAGAAGGAGGCTGAGCTTTGAGCCTGCAGAAGTGGTTCAGGTGATATTTCTCTTTTTTGTACTATTCTATTTGTCTAATAAAGAAACATGTCTTGTTCCCGATATGCTTCTTTCTTTATGTTAATGATGTTCATGTTTGAATTTCATGTATGAATAGATGTCTAAAAGTTTGTAACTAACTCCTTTCTTGTATAACATAAAGATGATTTTCATATAAATCTTTGTCCATATACTGCTGCATTCTTTGGAATTGTTGGTTTTGCAGGGCAAAGGAGTGGAAGGGACGCGAAGAAGGGTTTGGACCCTTGAGGAACTACCCGAACGTAGAACCTGAGTTACGTCCTTCTTACTTTAGAAATAGCTTTTTCTAGCATAATGGCTGTGTGTGTGCATGTTTCTTGATTTAGACAACTTTCAGTCTGCTAGGGTTCCACCCAAGAGCCTTAGGGGATAAAATCCCTCAACAGGGTAGACATAGCTTCCATGATGTCCTCATCAAAATGGAAGATGGGCGGATGGGAGGAAGACTAACTACATGATGCGGTGGTGGTACCTAATGCATCAACCTGAGAGCGAAGGTTCACATACGCATCATCTTGAATGGGAGATGACGAGCTAGTAGATGGAGGATCTACGAATGTTGAGACCTGGGATTCCATTAAAAGAGGTCCGATAGAAGCACACGAAGAAATCTCAGAAATTTTTTCCTGCGAGGAACTCAACGATGGAGATAGGTAAAGAATATGGCATATGGTGTCCGTCATCTTGACATCGGGGGGAGGGATCACGATGGTGGGACCAGAGCTCCCTTTTCTGGTTGACTAGTGGTACTAGAATCCATGGGTAAAGGATTAGATGATCCACTATGAGTGGCCTCATATTCGCAAAGTGCCTCAAGGCAATCGTGAAATTCATCGATCCGAGGGCAACAATGGGAATAGTGACCATGATGATCACACGGGACACAAGAGTGATTTGTGCGCAACTTTTTGAGTTTCTTGAGTGGACCCGAAAAGTTAACATGGAATTCAAGGATATTTGACTTAGGGAACATTTCATGAACCAAAGGTTTGATTTGAGGAAGTTCCAGACAGTTTTTGGTGGCATGTCCAACAACTTTACATAAAGTGCACAGAGGTGACGGCTTTGGGGCCTTAGGGACTAGAGTAGCTTGGGGAGACTTATCCTTAGGTTATTTCCTCTTAGCTTTCCCCCCCTGTCCAGATGTTTTCACAAAAATAGTAGATTCTTGTTGAGGTTGTGATGGAACTGAAGTAGCAGCAGGGGCCGTAGGTACCGGTTGAACTGGGGTCAAAGCATGATACAGTCTTAGCTGACCAGGTGGCATGCTTGCAGGGGGATGGATGTACCATACTGGGATACCCAAAGTCATGTTAGGAAGGACCAGTGAAGCCATGATAGGGACAAAGAATACTCTTGGAGGGGGAAATAAGAAAGGTATCTAGCCTACAAGGTAATGTCCCAGCGGAATAGCTCCTAGATGGTTGAGACCTGGAGGAACAATTCCTGGTGGAAACATAGGAGAGGCACCCATAAACAGAGGAGGTCCTGGGGGGGTGGATCTAGAGGTCTTTGCTAGGAAGGTAATAATAGGGTGCCGAGGAGCTGGTTCTTGATTGGATGTACTAGACTTCTCAAGAGCAGCCTGTGATGCTTGTAGCATGCAAACACTCATAGAGTTAGGCTCTGAGATGAGTGGGGGAGGACCAGGGAAAGCACCCATCAATGAGGAATATTTATATATTCCGAGTGAAACACTGGTGAGAGGAGTTGAAGACTTCTTATTTGACATTGACGAGACAATGGACTCAGGGGAGGTCACGGATGTCAGCTCATAGAAGTCAACTGGTCGATGGTAACGATCTTCCCTTCATGGGAGAAGCACATCTTGTGGAACACCACATAAGCGATGGATGACATGGCATATGTGTAACTACGACCTAAGAGAATGTTGTAATCCAAAGGGGCATCAATGACTTCAATGTCTACATGGACAGTCTTGCTCGCAAGGGTCACTGGACAGTTGTGGTACATGCCAAGAGGCTGAGAGGAGTGTCCATCCCAAGCACACAAAGTGACGATGGAGGGGGACAACTCAAGTGACTTCAATTATTTCCAAATGGCAGTGGACATCACACAGGTGGATGTGCCTTCGTCAATAATGCATCGGGAGATGATGGCATTACGAACTCTAACTGGTATCTAAAAAGAAACGGATGAAGGCAATGGGGGATGTTCTGATGTGTCAACTGGGAAGACAATCCAATGATTGTCAGAAGGATATACTGCACCCAAGGTAGTTAGTAGAGCTTTATTTTGAGATGGGCATGACTAGAGGACTTCCATTGTTGACATGGCAGTAGGTGATTGCACCAAGTTGTCTAATATAATGTATGTATGGGCATCTCGGTTAGAAGCCGCATTACGATGTAATGGTCCCTTTGGGATCTTGGGAATGGACTCGATTTTAGGTTAAGGGATCTATAACAAAACATTTGGTTTTGTAAGAGGCTCAGGAGATGCTTTTGTTTTGGACTCAGTGGCGAACGAAGTCGATGGCTTGTCATATTGATGCGACCGAGTTTGCAGGTTGATATCAGCGGGATTAACCTCATCAGAGTTCATCATAAGGATCTGGTAGTCACCAGGACCAAAAGGTTGAAGGGAATGGGCTGCTTGACCAGGCTGATATTGAGCAGCAACAAATCCTTACTGAGGGAAAGGATTTGTGAGCATTGTCGGTTGATATGGCACAGGATTCTGAGGAAATTGTTGACCTCTAGAAGCTACTTGAGCTTCCCACATTTGGCACATCTGGGGTAAGAGAGGACACTCATGTGTATAATGGCCATGTACACCACAACATGCACGAGGCTTGTTGGTACGAATAGCCTTATTGTGCTTGGGCTAGCTGCCCTGTTTCTAGTTGTTAGTGTTAGGCTGGTTCCCCTGGGGTTCATTAGGTTGATTACCTTGATTAACCTGGTTACCCTTGTTACCCTTCCCCTTATTCCTTTTCTATGAATTTTGGGGATTGGTCACACTCTGCTACGCAAACACCTGACCCTGAGGGGGTGGTGGCTGTTGGGGCTGAGGATGCATGGGAGGTTGTGGTGCTAATGCTTGAGAGGCTGGAGCACTAGGATGTGCATAAGGAGGAGCAACAGTTTGGTAGACAGGTTGGGGCCCTGAAAACATGTTGCTACAAAGAGGGGCATAAGTGTTGGAGGAACTGGTGCCCCCCTGCGGATAGCCATAAATTTGCTGAGTATATGGAAAAGGGTGTGAAAGGGTTCCAATGATACCGTCAGCGGTGAGAGATGCCCCCGGTGCATTGGCACTTCTAGTATGAGGGAGGTGGTGGGCCCCAGTATTGCAGCAATAATGCTGCAACTCCTGGAACTCCCTTCTTTACTTGTATCAACCCGGTAGTTCATAACAAACTTGGAAGCGACAGTGTTGTATGCACAAGTACTATCTCTTGCTGCAGTTGTCACTTGGTCAGCTGGCACAAGTCCGCTAGGGGCTTAAGCCAACTTCTATGAGCTCTTAGAAGAAGCTTTTTAACTGATGGATGAAAGCTAACTCAAAGGAAGCTAATCTACTTGCGGAAAGAAACTGAAAGCCAAAAAGAAATGCAAACCCTGTCAAACCCTAATTTTACCAGCTAGTCCTACTGATGCAAGGAAGAGGATGCAAGCTACTAAAAGGAATTCCATTGACTTCTAGGAAGGTAAAATGCATGTGTCTAAGTTATCACTATCTGAAGAAAACATATTTTTGTATTTTTGAATAAGTTGTTAGAATTATCATGCATGTGCTTTTAACTACTTTTGATTGTGCAGAGGTGGATTGGCAAGAGGAAATGCTTGGAGGAGGTCAGGAAGGTTCAGAGAGGGCCTAAGGGGTCCCTAACACCCTTCCAGAGAGTTTCATAGAGTTTGGCCTTCAAGAAACCTCATTCGTGAGCTTCTACAAGAAGTCTGCAGGGGTTCTACAGGATGTTCAGGAATTTCTACAGGATGTTCTGTAATTTTTCTACAAGATGTTCAAAAATGGGATTTTGGAGCATGGGTGGAGGGAAAAAGATGGAGGAATGGGTATGGAGGTGAAATAGGGGTGTGAAGAGGTCCAGTACTTGGGGAATGGAGCTGAGGAGTGGCAAGGATGGGGGGATTTGTTCAAGGAAGACTGAAGCAATGTTGCACAAAAATTAGGTTTTTGGGAGCAAATGGCAAACGTGAGGCAAGGATTCTAAGTAGAGGGTGGAGTGGATGGTGCTGATGGAGAATAAGCAGATGAAGAAGTGGTATAGGTGCTCTGCAAGTCGTTTTTCCAATCTGAACCAACAAAGACTTGTAAATTCAAATACCTAGTTACGTTGACCTAATATGCTAGCTGCCAGTAAAGAGAATGAAAAAAAGTGTGACCTGCAATGAAACCATGTATTTTATCTCATGCAACTAAGAAAACGAAAGTCTGAACTTGTAACCAACTTCTACACATGAAAATCAAACACTAGTGATTACATGGCAAAGCAAAATCAGTGTTTTTGTCGGCAACAAAGTCATCCTAGTCACAGCTCCTGATCCCACTGAGGGAGAGGTGAAACCACAGATGTTTGATGGGCCTTTTCTTGAATATTTTTCTGTTAACAACCTATCAACTAAATCTGAGCATGAAAAGCTATTTTAATCATCAAAAACAACCTAAATAACAAAACAAGATTTAATATCTAAATAGCAGATTTTATTCTAAGAATGCAACAAAGACACATGAAAGTAAACAAAGGAGGTACTGAGCGCTTGAGATGGGCCCAAACCCAAGAGCTACAGCCTCCTAAGAGAGATTTAGAGCTGGTGCAAAGCTGGATTCATCTTTATTGATCAAAAGAAATGTTACATTCCAAAAAATGTCCACAAGGAGAACTTGAAAATGTGTTGAAAGCAAAGCTAATCTACTGCCTAAAAATCGAACTACAAAATGACTACAAAATGAATACAAAATGACTACAAAATGACTAACTATTGGCTAACCAAAAGGAGGCCCTAAGCCCTCTTATTTATACAAATTGAGGACCCCAACAACCCTCCTAAACTTTAGGAACTCGGCTGCCAAAACTTGTAGTTAACAGCACTTTTACTAGCACTTGCTCGGCTGCCCTTGTGATAACTGATTTGGTGGCCCTTGAACTCCGAGCTGATGGTGGAGAATTCGAGGTAAGGACCCATAAATTAAGGGGACACCTTCCTAAAAATCCTCTCCACGAATTTGGCTGCCAAGTGCTCATTTAAACCTTTGATTTTGTCTCCAAATTGACCAAAAAGACTACACAAAGCACACATTAAACTTGTTGGCATAATGACCAACCCAATTCACTCTATTAGCATAAATATAATCAAAAACATGCAATAAACTAATGAGAATGGTGGATTAATTCAAATTAGGAGGTTGAATGAGCCCATATAATTATCCATTTTTGGGGCTCATCAGGAGGTATGGAATGACAATATAGACATAACTAGATTGCGCATAAGTTAGGTCATATCTTAGAGCGGTTTGGAGAGCTTCTTCCTCTGTATGAGGAAAATGGGACGTGACATCTTTTCCAATGGGTGCTAAAAGGCTCCTAAGAAACCAATCTAGATAGACATGGTCTTCGAAGGGCGGGGCACGACATGTGCTCCTCCTTCGACTCCACTCTTGAACATGGTCGGAAAAGCGAGTGGTAGAGGATTGAAGGAATGAGGTCAATAGCTTCGTACTGGTATCGTACCAAAGAGGTAACTAGAAATATGAAAGGAATGCTTTAGAAAGCATCGCAAAAATGGAATGAGATGCGGCGGGCTAGTCTACATACCATTTTGCAGCGTCTCCAGTGAGCGTGTGTTGGAAAAGCTGAAGACGAATGGAGTCATCGGTAATGGAGTTGGAAGAACACCACATGTGGAAGGATCGGACATGGTTGGTAGGATCCTCTCCAGCATTACCCTCAAACTTTGGGATGTATGAGGAAATTTTAGTCGACATAGAAGGCCAACCAGCATCGTGGTGTATAGGGTCGTTTACCAACTAGCTAAAATCTAGTAGAATTAACCCAACCATAAAGGGAAGCATGGGGGCTGTCGGAATGGTTCCTGAGACTGTTCCGCTTGATGTGACCACCGGGATAGAACCGAAGCCAACACTAGGTTGGGTTCCTGCACTAGTTGTGGGTCCAGACATGGTGACGATATGCAGTGAAGGAGGCTCAGAATCAGATGAGGAATCAGATGAACCAGGAGAAGAGTCAGTGTGGGACTTAGAGGGTTATGAACTTGAACCCGACGGGGAGGGGTAATATGCCCAAGAGGAAACTGGGGGTGAAGGCCTAATAGTCTCCGTGACAAACACCTTGGTGGTGCAATGGTGGTAAGACACACGTGACATGGAAATAGTGAATGGATATCAACAATATGCTTTTGTCTCGATGAGGGGAGATAAATTTATTATGTTGTCTTGGCTTGGCGGTGTAAACCAAGTGCCCTTCGCTTAAGGTGTGCTTGTGTGTGAAATAGTATTTATTGATTAAGCCCAGATCATGTTTATAAAAAAGAAAAAAGCTTGCTGCAAATAAACTTAAATTAACAACAAAACAATTAACTAAACCCCACCCAAACTAGGTTTGAAAACACTGTGTTGGTTGGTGGCTAAATCGATGAAAAATACACTAAAACGGTCAAGAGATCTAAATGTCAGTGTGACTGGGATCAAGTGACACTAAGCTGCTGGAAAGTGGTGCAGCAACAGCAAAAAACCAAAGAGGAAGATCGCTACAAAAAAATAGGGAGATGGGTGAAACACCTAGGGAATCCAATGGGACCCTAAGGCCAAGGACCAAACAAGTTGTAATATGAAACTATGGATGGTGACAACCTATCTTATAGATCTGAAACAGAATGGTGCAGATCTGGAAAATATGGCTGAAAGAATTGTAGAAACTAAAACTACTCACTCAGCTAAACTCCTCTTATAAAGGCAAAAGCATACTAGAAGCCCTAGGGGGGTAAATTTGACTTCAACGAATAAATCAGAGTAGATCAAGGCCTAAGTGAGACAACCCAGCAGACAGCTCTCTGCAAAACCCAGAAACAGATCTAAGAAAAATCCTAAAACCCAGAAACCACAGTTACTGACCTATTTTTCAGGTGGGATCACACTTTTTGGATTGATAAGTGCACTCTAGCATCCAGATCACACTTTTCTTGGCTAAAAAGTGTGATTTTTTCTTCGTGGATCCTGGTCGGAAAATCTCGGAAAAAACTACCACCTTTGTCGCGGCTGGTTCTTGTGACCTACGGAAAAGACCATAAATCTTGCAGAAATTAGAAATTTAACAGATCTAGGGTTAAAAAACTAGGAAACATTAAGAGAATTGAAAAAATAAGAAACCTTAAGTTGAAAACCGAAGGTCACCCAGGTTTCTAGATCTGAAGTATAAAACTAGTGGAGTCGCCAATTTTCTTTTAGTGTTTTCTTCTCAAATATGTATGAAAATAACCCACTTAAGATTGTGGATGACAAGCAATCTCAAAAATATAAATGATTGCTAAACATTGTAGATCTATAGCAATTGATAGAAACAAAACCTGCCAAAATTCTGATCTATGCCACAATCATAGTTAAACAGCAAAAAGAAATAGTAATAACGCTAATCATCCAATGGAAACCTGATATACAAAGAATAATTTTATTCTAACACCTGTGAAGGGAACAAATAAATGTTGTGAGTCCCCCTCTGTGGGATGGGTTCTTGGCTATCCTCAAATGCCTTCAACTTGTGTAGAGTCTCTCTCCTCTATAATGTGTAAACCCAACAAGAATATGGTGTGCAACCATCAAAATAATCAGAGTTACAACAGTCAGTGCAACAATGAAAATAATCAAAAGTGAATAATGAATGGAAAACCCTTTATTTATAACATAATATTGATTTATCCTCGAATAATAAGCAATAATAAAATATTATTAACCCCATTCTTGGAATAACCACTTGGAATATTTTATTATATTTGTTTAGGAGGGAAAAAGTATTTAAACTTTTATTTAGGAATAAAAATAAATAAATGATTTATTTATCATCTCAAAAAATTGGTTAAGGAATAATAAACAAATAATGGTTTATTTAATTATTCCTAAGGGATTTAGTCAAATTTGATAAAGAATAATAATTAATTAGTGATTAATTAATTATTCTTATAGAAAAATAAGATAATTAATCATTATCTGTTTATTTTTCATGATTGGGTCAAATATGACAAGGAATAATAATTGAACAATGGTTGAATTAATTATTTCTAGAATGAAATCAAATAAATAGTGATTTATTTAATTATTCTTCATGGGTTTAACTATAAATTACTTAACAAATGTTGTTTATTAAGTAATTTAGCACAGTGAAAGCAATTTTACTATGGTAAAATTGGTTTTACATGGTGTATTTTGATCCATCTAGTAAATTAGGCTAGATGATCAATTTTTTTGTGATAACACCTATATTCACAGAAACACTAGTCACAACTATACTCTTCCCATAGCCCAACTAAGGAGGTCTTACCAAGACTATAAGCAATATGCTTGCTCTTGAACCCAGTGGTTTTCATTAGGGATCCTCCCATTTCAGTATTATAAGCTAATCATGACATGACTCAACGCTGGATTGGTTGTGATGGTTCCATTACCACCTGGACTTGCGCCAGAGTCTGGTCATGGCCATTAACAGTTTATGAAGTATACAATGTTGTTATCCCTCCTAAGCTTAGAACAAGGTTTCCTTCTCTAGGTTAGTGATGCCTATAAAAGAAAATGTTGATAAAGGAATTGTACATTTAGGTCAGGGACTCACTAGTTTAGGTTCTCAAAATTCAACAATCCCTTTAATCTTTTGCGCCTTATAGGAAACAGATCAGTCTGAGCCAAGGGGTCGAAAGGCCTCTCTTGAAAAATCAACAAGCACATAGGCTTGAAAGAGCTAGCAGAGAACATACGGTGCCAAAAATACTGCAAGGAGGTAAGCACTCTCCAAATCATTAGGAATCCCTCCTTCTAAGGCATATCACAAGCGTAAACCATGGATAAAAATACACGAATGATAATATTAAGATCCTATGAGAATTTCATTCTTTTGGATGATAATTCTAGGCATAGGTCACACAAATTGTTGTCAGACACCCTTTTCTACAGACTTGTTCACCCCTGAAGAGCCTCCAACACTACCTCTCACCGCGGTGCTACCAAATGCATGTCGTAAACACAAAGGTGGATACACACACACACTTATGTAAGAATTCCCTTGCTCAATGAACAGGAAGGAAATAACCTATAAAGGGTTTCAGGTGACTTTCTAATAGAGGTGACTAGCACATGAATACCCACTAATGGACTACCAATCAGGCTGAGCACCATGGTTATAACTAGCCTTTCAAGCAAGGAGCTATCACATCATCTCATCTCCGAGACAACATATAGAATATGGTTCTTATCTCTGAGATATTCAACATCAACACATGCATAATAGAGATGTAACTTTACAGAAAGCATAGAGAATGAAATAAAGTCATTAAATCTTGTGAGGTTGTTCCTTACACAACATAGGAGTATATTATTTATTTAGACTAAGGCATTGATAGTGATATGGAACAAAATACCAAAACCAAAGTATCTATCAATGAAGACTTGGAGAATGCTTCTTTATAAACAATGAAGACTAGAGAGGAAGAAATCCTCAACACTTCCACATAGTCACATCAACAGTATTATAAAGGCTCGAAGTCATCATATTAACATCACTATAATGAAAGGACTTCCATAAAAATCACTACTGCATTCAATACCCATTGTCAATACATGTTATCGCAATGACTTTAAGCCAATAGCAGCAGTATGTTAGTCATTCATGTAAACAATAAAAACATGAATCATGTCCAATATATTTATGTACACCATTTCAATCCATAAATGAAAACATATATTCATCATTAATACAATAGATGAGAACACTTCTATTGAGAACTTTAATGCAACTGAGTCTAGGACAATGACCCCCACCCAAACATAAATAATTACAACCAATGCTTACTTGCAGCTATCACCACTGAGCTGCATTCTAGTGATTGAGGGGTCCTCTGCTCAAGAGATGAAACACAACCTTTAGTTGCTACACAAAATGTCGGGTGTGGAGCTTGATTATCTCCCTGGTTGTTCAAAGGCTTTTTTTGATTCAACCACTTGGTATTGTTGTTCCTAATGGGGAGGAAACACCACCTATTTAATCGTCATACCCCCCATAGTGGGGATTTGGGGGTAGTGCCCTTGAACCTAAAAATAGATGAAAATTTGCAAAGTAAAATATTGTAATTTTGTAGTCAATTGTGTTATTCATTAGATGGATGATCTGAAAGTAGAAACTATGTTAATTTAAGGTTTTTTCCTGATAATGCAACCCCTCAGTTCATATGAGGGAATTGTAATGAGGAAGTGTATTATTATTCTAGGCAAGAAAGAGAGAGGAAACTGTGTGAGAGCGAAGAGGAAATTACATCGAATCTGTTGTAAGTTGTATCTCTTCATTTTTCTAGATAATATAAAGGAAGGATTGGTTGTTTCTTTGTGGACATAGCCCAAATTGGGTGAACCACATATATCTGTGTCTCTCTAATTTTATGTGTTTCTGTATTTGTGTTTCTACAATATTTTGTGTATTTCATTGTTATGTTAATTAATTTCTAACATGGACTCTAGAGGTCTTTCCACCTCCACCCTCCAACTAGGTTGTGAACAACAATTTGCAGGGGTTCAAGAGACTCATTGTCTCCACCCTTACAAACTCAAGACCATGGTTTCACCCAACTTTGGGGATTTCAAAACCATAGAAAAATAAAACATACAACAAGGAAGCCATCCAAAAATCTGTCGAGAATAATTCCCCCACCCCATCCCTTAGGTATTTTCCAAGAATCACCATCTCCACCCTCTAGCCAATGGGGATTCGAGAGGCAATTCATTCCCCACCTAGAAGTGATTTCCTCCCTGTCTTCTTTCCAACCAAAGTTTCTCTTCTCAAAGTTTAGTGCTTCTCATCTCTTTGCGTTCCTTCTCCTCTTCTATGCTTATTGTAGTTTGAACTTCCTTCGTTCTTGTTCGCATGTTGTTCTCCCCAAGTCGTTTATCATCTATGTCTAGAACCTTCCTCACCTATAGGGTCTTTCCACATCTCTCCTTTTTGCGTCTTTTAATTGAGATTCAGTGACACACTCCTCTCTCACCTTCTTTGGGCCTAATTTCTCCATGGCACTATCATCCCAATTATTATTTTTGTGTATTTTTTTCTTGCATTTTCCTCTAAGGGAGCATGGTCATTATCCTCTTGTCCATATTCCTCTTAAATGGCATTCTTCAGCTTATTTAGGATGCATATGTACCATCTTCCTTTGTTGTCATATCAATTAAAATCCCAAGCAATTACCCTCCTCAATCTCTGGAATTTGTGTGCCATAACACAACCCATATTTCTTTTATAAAGTATTTACATTGCATATATGAGTGTAAGCAATTGGAGTTGTCATACAAGGGGTTAGAAATAGTCCAACATTGCCCCAAAACTAGGGCCCTTTAGATCAAGCTTTCTAATAATCTTTTGATTCCTCAATTAACACAATGAAGAAGCCTTTTGAACATAAAAGTCCTTGCAAGTTTTAGTCCATACGAATGGATCCATTAGTAGAGGTCGATTTTGTAGGGCCAGAAGAAATTAAAGTTTCATATTAGGACTACCTTTGAATGTAATTGATGAAGATCCTAGAGATCTGAGCAAGAGATTTCTAGGGAGGGAACTTCATCAAATTATTTCCACCAAAAATGGTCGAAGAGTTGTCTCATTAGAGAAATTATGAGGTGAAAAATGGGCCTAAAAACAAATGTGTATAACAAAAATCAACTTTATAATAACCAATAGCATTCAATATGATGGTGTCAACTGTGTGGAGCATTCACCATTTTTGGAGTAAAAAGGTAAAGAGATAAAAAAAAAATTACTTTTTCAACTCGTATTTTCGAATTATCTCCCTATGATTTTACTCACATTTGGAGCGGGAGCACTCCTTGGATGCAGAATTTAAGTTTGCATCCAAGGAGTACCCATGTTGCATACTTTCAATGGACCCTACTACACAAAAAATGTGAAATACATGAAAAAATGTGATTGTAATCACGTTTTTTCATGTATTTCACATTTTTCGTTTAGGAGGGTCCATTGAAAGTATGCAACATGGGTACTCCTTCGATGAAAAATTAAATTATGCATCCAAAGAGTTCTCTCTCTCAAAGTGTGAGTAAAATCGTAGGGAGATAAGTCAAAAATAAGAGTTGAAAAAGTAGATTTTTATTTTTTATTTTTTTCCTCCAAAACTTGTTGAAGTAATCTAATCTTATTTTATTATTTCCACTATTATTTTATCATATTCCTTAGGAGACTCATTTTAGACCTCAAAAATTCTCTAATGGGGCTTGATATTCCATAGGGGGGACCAAGCATGGATGATATCCTTATAAGAAAAAGTCTGAAAGGAGGAAGGCTTATCTTTAATCCCCCCTCATAGACAAAGAACCATAAAAACATTAGCATATTTACAAATTTTGTAACCTGAGAGAGGAGAAGCAGCATCCAACTGGTTACCTTGAAAAAGTAGGTGTTGTACACCTGAGGGAATACTCATTCAGTTCTCTAAATAAAACTTGAGGTCTCAAACCAGATGTGAGGAGAAAACCGCAATGAGTATTGATTGCCTAGAGGGGAACTTGACAAAGATCTGATAACAAGTTGGTGAATTTTGCACACGATCTTCTGACAAAATATAAGCAAGGAGCGACATAGGGGTTGCTCGGTATATTATTGTACAAAAGCCTCTGAATTCCTTTGAATGGAGCTATAGTTCACCATAAGTTTCAGCCACGAGATCAGGGTCCTCTAGCCCTACAACATCGGCAATTACTACAGTGGTTTCTAGATCTGATTCTTATGGGGTTTATTCAATTATATCATCATCTTCCTATAAGAGATTGACAACGCCCTTGACTTGTGAAGTCCCCTTGAGCACGATAACAACCTTCTTGGCCTCTCTAACAATGATCAACACCCAACCTATAAGCGCAAAGGAAAATGCCCTCTGCAATATTCGAACCACAATCGCCTTGAACTCGAGCACAATGATAGTCTAGGCCACCATGAGGGTTTCTCAAAAATTTTAACTTCGTGGGATGCCAATATGTTTGATCGTATTAATAAATACATGATTTTAATTCTCTAAAAGCAAAGTTATTTTTATTTTTATATTTCATTAATATTTAATATATGGAATTATTATGGATATTAGGCTAGAATATGATCATGTAATAATATTATTATTAATCAAATTAGATTACCATTACAATTTTAAAATAATTAATGTTAAATAATATTGTGTTATTATTATTAAATAACATTAATTAAAAAAAATAATTAATAAATAAATTAAGTTATATAATTATTAATAGCGTTAATTATAAAATAGTTATTATTAAACATTAATTAATTTATAATTATTAATATTAATTTATAATAATTAAATATAAATATAATTATATTTTAATTATAATTAATTAATATGATATTAATTTAATAATAATTATTATAAATTATTTATTATTTATATTATTATTATTATGTATTTATTAATTAATAATTTTCTATACTTTAGAAAAGAAAGTTTGCACTTTAAACGATTTGATTCCTGCCAGCATATGATAAATCCATCTAGACTAGTTTTATATTATACGATAATATTTTTAAATTTATATATTATCTTAATATTTATTTATTTTCTCGGAAGAAAATCGTTATTTTATTTAACCTAGAAATCAAGGAACAAAATTACATTTTGTAGATGCATGTAGGCATTCCTTAGATCAATCTTTCAACTGATGCCAAAACAAAAAAACAAAAAAATAAAATTACATGGCCAATCAATGGCTAGCACCTAAAAACCAAAACCGGCCAAAAGAAAGAAAATTGGGACTAAAAAAAAAAACTTAGTCACCCCTTTCTACCTTTCCTTTTTTCTACTTTTTTCCATCCTCCTTGAGTAGAAGTGGGTGTTACAATGATTAGTTGGTTGTTTATTGTTTTCCTCAGATGTTCTTTATTTGAGTATGAACTCTCAGAGGAAAAAGGACATTTGGAACCCCTTATTTCCTTCTCCTTCTGCATTTCTTGATCAAGATTTCCTTCTGCATCTCGATTGTGCGACCTTGTTGCCACCGTTCCTTCTTGATTGATTCCTTCGCTTGTTGGGGGAGCTTGTGGATTTGAGGTATCCACAATTATGGGATCCTCTTCGTCTTCTTCATCGGGTTGTTGGGTTGGGAATTTCCATCCCCTAGGCTTCTTGACTGGTTTATTTCTCTTTATAGGATCTTTCTTTGTAAAAGGACATGCGTTTTGTAAATGACCAGTTTGTAGACAAGAGAGACATCTAAATGTCGTATTCTCATAATCTAAAAATTGGCTCCAGCACTGGTTGTTATGTGTCAGAAGAATACAATCAAGAATTATTTTATTGAGGTCTGCCTCTATGCAAATTCAGGCAAAAGTAAATATTACTTCTTCTATTCTTTGTGAGTCTATCTTAATTTATCTCCCCAACAGATTACCAATTCCTTCTAAGACTTTTGCATGTTCGAAATGAAGGGGTATATTATGCAATCTTACCCACACTGGAATTTTGGAGACCACCATTGGGTTGGGATCAAAATCTAGGAACCATGGGGTGATAAATAGTCTTGCATTACCCCAGAAACATGGACCCTCGTGTATAACAAAATTTGTTATCTCTAATGATTCAAATTTTACTATGAAGAAGTCCTTGAAGCATAGATGAACCTCACAGTCTGGTGTCGAGGTCGTAAAGATCAGTTGAAAGAGATCCAGAGGTTTTGGCCAAAAACCATTAAACCTACAAATTATTGCCTGGGATTGATAGGTTGTGCGAAGATTAGTTGACTCTGTTAGATCTACTGTCATTGTCAGAAATTGTTTTGTCTACTCCATAATATAGGGCCTAGTAATGTTTAGAGATTGTTCAGATTTACCTTTAAGAGTGTCTTTTAATGAGTTAGATCCATGGGTTGGTCTATATGAGCCTCCCCGCAATCTCAGGTTAATGATAATTGTGGAATTTTGATCTATGTCGTAGTCATGTAGTTGTTGATCATCCTTCATAGATTTACCGGCATAGATTAGACTTTGAGACTCCATTGGAATATTAGATCTGTTATGGATCTCCTTTTTCAATTCCCGAACCAAAAAATCCTTTCTGACTCCCATGAGAATCAACCTTCCAAATGGGGTTTAAGCGAAAATTTGAAATACTTTGCTTGTACATATTTATGCCTGGGGGATTAACTTCCCAAACCTTGTCATTTCCTTATTTGCCTTTGTATGCTTTGTTTCCTGTGAGCGACTATTACCAAAACCACCATGAAGCTTGAATCCACTGTCGAAGGAAAATTTGGTGTTGTCGACTCCCTCCTCTAGCCCACACTGCCAATAACACCAACTTGAGAACTTGATGGCAAGCCCAGATAAAAGAGAAAAAGATACACATTTTCGAAATAAATGTTTCCTATGTCGCAACCGCACCAGAAAATCTAAATAGGTGGGTATGGGGTTTCCTTCGTTTTGAGGGTGAATCTCAACAAAGCATGGATTCTTAATGGAGATAAATTGTCCAGAGCCGTAAATTTTTCTCTCTTCCTCTATTTTTGAGCCGCCACGCCATATAGAAAGCCCATAATCCCCTTTCATGAAGTCACAAGCTACCCATCCTTGGACCGACATAGAGATGGACATGGACTCGCCACTCCATAGGTCATCGAAACCATCCAGGATGCTACGAAGCTTGCCGATGGTGCCTCCTTCCATCCTGCATCATGTTGAAACCCTACAAAGGCTCACGCATGCCATCCTTCATATTTATCTTCATATTATATTATATCTTAAAAATTATAAAAACTAAAAAGATTTTATTAAAAAATTATCTTTTTATTTGAGCCAAGAGGCTATTCTATATAGCTCAGTATGAGAGGATGTGTAAGTTTGTGTGTGCATCCATTCAAGCTGACACCTACAACTTTATATATATATATATAGTTCTGAATAGAAAAATAATGTTTATCATAGTTTGAAAAAAACAATGAATATGTTATAAAGTAATTAGCAGTGAAAAAAAAGTGTGAGTAAAGATGTTTAAACCTTATAGATTTAAAAAATATTTAACATGAGATTTAAATAAACTATTTGAAGATATCAGTTAACTTAATTTATTGTTGATATTCAACTTCATATATATCTATATATAGAAAAAATATTTGTTTAAATAAATATTTTTAAGTTGCTATCTAAAGAAATATTCAAAATGGGTTGTCAATAAAATTATTTTAATACCAATAAATGTTGACTATACTTAAAAAAAATATTAATAAAAAAATCATTTTTAATAAAAAAAAGTTTTTATAGTTAAAACCTTTATTTAGTCTTATATGTACTTTATATAGCATTCAAAAATACAATTTAAACAATGAATAATAATGCATTGTGTTTTGCACTCTAAAAAAGTTTGCATGTGAATAAATTTGATCCCTCTAGGCTCATGTTAGATCCGTACTTAAGATGAATCTGTGTTAGGCTTGTATTCTTTACTATACACTTCATGTTAATATCACAAATCATTTTTAATAACTTAAATATCAATATATATTTGTAGCATTGTGAATATTTTGACTCTTTCACTATAGGAACATTTACATATTTACTCTCTTTTAGAGACACACAAATCATTTATCAATGTGAGAGTTATGATAGAACACAGTCACACAAATTCTCAAATAAAACTAATTTAGATTCTTTTTAAATTCGAATCTATCAAGCTCCTAGATGGATCAAGTCAGGAGTTAAGAAATTTGTACTCTTGCATTCTATGATAGATTTTCTCACCACTCTAAATAAGCTTCATTATAACAAATACTATTAATAAATATAATGAATTTGGTTCCATATTATGCTATAGAGTTTCTCTTGACGTAATAATTTTAATAAAATATTTATATTTTTCATTTGTAATGTATAATATAAAAAATTTCTTTAAATATGTAAATCTATATTTTTTTAAAATTTAATAAAATTATTATAATTTAATCCTCAACTAATTATAAATATACATCATTTTCAAATTATGTTAAAGAAAAGAAATTACTAATATATCATAACTTAACTATCAACTTATTAAGTAACAATAAGACTATATTATATGCAAATTAGGTAAAATAACTTATCAATGTTCTCCAAGAAAGTGAAAACAACAATATATCATAACTTAATTGTTCACTAATAATGTACACATACTATCCACCTATCCACAATTGTAAACTAACTTATCTTTACTATTCAAAACCATGCCACATGAAGCCATAAATTTTGTTCTATGCATAAAAAGAGACACATTCACTTTTACAAAATTCTTTCAAGTATTTCTTCTTTTATTTTTTTACTATGGAGGACTACCCCTTTAACTAATTTTACACCTTACTAAAATTAATAATTTTACACCTTACTAAAAATTAATTTGAATCCTACTTATTTATATTATTAAATACAATAATAAAATAAACAAATACCCTTTTAACCGATTGAAATGAACTTTACACCTTACTAAAATTTAATTTGAATCCCAATTATTTATATCATTAAATATAAATAAACAAATAATAATATTAAATAGTAATATTCAAAGAAATATTATTCATAATAAATGGTTATGGACTTTTAATTGTTGAATTGCATCATTATTCATTCATCCATGCATGAATGAAATAAAAATTGATGCATTATATGTATGCATCACTGCTTACCAAGAATTATGTGATAGATGAAATGTTAATATTATACTAACTGTGATATTGTTTAATTATCAGATGTTTTGGAGTTTTTAATTGGATTTAGTGAAAATTCATTTCATTATATATTATTTTCATTTTTCAAAATAAGTTTTTAATTTTATATATTATATATATATAATATTAAAAATAATAATATACCATTCACAATTCAAACTTGTAATACTGATGTGAAATTTTGGAAAAATTAAAGCAAAAAATAAACCCAAACAACCTCCAAAAATAGACTGCCGCTATAACAATATTTAAAATTAAATTACACTAGCGGCGGCTATTGAGAGATCCGTGCCGTACGCAAATGGACTCGCTTTACGAGTCCACAACCCGCCAACGCGGCAGTTGACAGCGAACCGCAACTGAATGCAAAAATGCCACGTGTAAGTCAATTTTCGCCGAATGAAAAATATTCAAGCAAGAAAGGGACATATGGGTGGGCAACTTGGCTGCGCTCGATCATGGTGATGGGATGTGTGGCACTTGCCCCACTTAATGCTGATTCCACCCGGAAGTAGGGTCGACTGTCGGAGAATCGGAGTCGGAGTAATATTCCGTGCATCGTAATTATTTGCTGTTATATTTTACGTGTAATTACCGGCTGTGGTTTCCAACTTTCCACCCGTCTCTAACTGTCACTTTCACAGTTTGCACGGTGGTTTATCCGTTGCCGTAATTACGTGTGTTTTACGTATGATATCAAGTCGCTGACACCGCCGCCTGCAAAGGCTGTAATGGTCGACAGCATTAGGAGGACACGCGGCATTATATTAGTGGACCTATTTTCTGATTTGAAGCCCTTCATGGCTGCCTCGTCCATTATGATGAAAGTGACGTGTGTGATGCTGTCGGATTTATTGACGCAAATGTTTACTTTTTCACCTGCTGTTCGTGCCTGCCGTTTCATTTTTAGCCCCTCTCCAGACTCTGATTTTGGTTGGGTGATTGTTGTAGCGCTTTATATATGAATTATTTTTAGTGTGATTTTTTGGAAGTTTTTATGGGGTTTTTTGGTTTAATTTCTCTAAAATTTGGCAGGAATTTATTGAAATCACAAGTTTGATGGGTAATCTTATGCAGTCAAAGTGACTCTAGGGTTTTTCACAGTGCTGAATCCATATATACAGTGAAAAAACTAGTTTAAATAACACAAATCAAGATTGCACCTCAAATTTTTCCACCAGCGTTGGAAAGTGTAAAAAATCACACTAAAAACAACTCCCATATTACCGGTACAAACTCCACGACATGATTTATCTAGTTCATTACCCAGTGGTTTATATGTTTATCATTAAATTTAAGTAAAGTTGATATATGTTCACCTTTAAATTTAAACAAATATATTAACCAAAAACCAATATATACCATCTCTAAACATTAACGGTCGTGTAATAAATTGAATAACTCTTGCCCAAATTCCATAAGGTAAACATTACCTACCCTAAACCACCACGATCTCCATGGTCACATCAACTGCAACTTTGAAGTTGTGAAGTTTGAAAGCACCTAATTGTTCTCCATGGTCACATGAACTGCAACTTTGAAGTTGTGAATTTTGAAAGCAACTAATTGTTTGTACTGGGAATTTACAATAACTAGGTCTAGTGATACTCACCCAACTTTGATCCATTTCACGTTTTATAAGGGTTAATTGCATAGTTGATTTTACTCTTATTTATTTTTTTCTTTCTTCGATGGGGAAACTTCAAATTCCAAAAACATTGGAAATTACAATAATTAAAGCTAGTGATACTCACTAATTTTGATCCACTTTACTTTCTATAAGTCAAAGGCTTAACTGCATAGTTGACTTTACTTTTAATTATTTATCTTTTTCTTTGTTGCACATGGAAATTTCAAATTCCAAAAACATAGATATAGGTGTATTAAGACCTTGGATAAATAAGAGATTAAAAAAATATGAAGAAATATACATAAAGGACATTAAGTTTGACTAAAAGTCTGTTGGGAAGAACCTTGTCTTAACATTTTAGATTGAAGAAAAGTAAGAGATTCACTATACCATAAAAGCAGTTACTAAGTTATAGAAGAAAATTAATACTACATGCTTTTATAAAAGCATAAAATATGTTAGGACACTCGTTTCTCTTTTTATATACCTAAATAATGAGGTACTAAGATAAAATGTCTTAACTGAATTAAAATTTAATAATATATCATAATATTTTTTTTTAAAGATATGGGATTTTTAATGAGGAAGACACATTTTTTGGTATAGTGTTGGGTTACTTTTTTTTGTTAACATTTATGTAAGGTTTGTAAATCTTTATTTATATATATTTTCATATTTTCACGTGGAAAGCTCTTTCTTTTTGGTTTGTGTCTTCCCTTCTAGTTTTATGACAAATATGTTTTTCCTATAGTATAGCTTGTTAATTATTGTTATGGGGTTCCTACCCTTCTAGTTTTATGACAAATATGCTTTTCCTATAGTATAGCTTGTTAGTTATTGTTATAGGGTTCCTACTTAGTGGCCCTATGACATAGTATATGTGGTCATCGGATATTAGAGAATATCTCTAATTTCACTAGATATTGATGAATAATTTCTAAAATCCTTGTATTGAACCTCCATCTCAACACATATTTCTAGTTAAGAAAACCCTATTTTTATTAGAGATACATTTTTTACAAAATACCTCTTGTTGAATTGAGGCTTATGTGATCCATATTAGGTTTGAGATTTTTCAGCTTAAATCACAAGATATTTCATTTGTCGATGCGTTTCAAACCAACAAGTGTGGTTCATCGTCAGGGCAACTTGTCCTGACAATGAACCACGCTTGTTGGTTCGAAACACGCCGACAAATGAAATATCTTGTGATTTACGCTGAAAAATACCTCTTTTTATAGCTCCAATCCCTACAAACCCCATACCTAGCCCCCCCTAGAACCTTTTTTTTCAAGAAAGAAAAAACACAGGCTTGTGTATTAATAAAACAAAACTAGTTACATATGACTGATCTTTAAGAATAAAAAATAGACAGTTCCATGTCTGTGCATAAAAATAGACAGTTCCATGTCTGTTTTCAAAAAGTAAAAAAAAATACATCATTCCAGATTTCGAATATATGTCCCAAAGTAGACTTCTACAAAATGTTCCCACATTATTACCACTATTAGACCACTGATAATATGCATATATCAAAAATGAGAGCAAACATATCCTCAATTATTAAAAAAAAAAACCAAGTAAACTCATGTAAAAGGTATATTTCCTGTCCTTTGAATTCTACCTATACTATAAGCAGAGTAATAATATTTGTGACCCTATTTTGACAGTGCATTAGCAATATGGTTTTTTTCTCTTATATATGGCAAAAATTCACTGAATTGAAAATCTTCTTTAATCTCTAAATTTGATGCATCTAATTGATAAGCAATGGAGGTTCAAATTAGGACATAACATTTACCCAATCAATAACAACTTTGGAACCCCCGAATACATCCAGAGTCTCAAAGGTTAGCCATCTAGTGCAAGAAGGGATGCCCCATAGATCTATGATCTAAGCCCAGGTGTTTCTACCAGTGCCATTATTCCAACTAAAATAAAAATATAGATATATATTTATTACAATGTATGCCCCACTGCCACATCTATATAAATGTGTAGCCCTATCAAAGAAACCGAAGGGACATCTGCTTAAGTAATTTATAGGTTGTATGCATTTCTGCAAAAGAAATTGTGACCCCTGTCTTGATTCATTGAAAAATACACATACACTGGTGCAATTCCTGATAATGTCAAATGGAGTGTCTTAAAAAATGAAGCATTTAAATGCTTCTTAAATGCCCAAGAAAATAAAGAAAGTAAGTTGCTTAATATCCTTATAATTGATCTGAATTTAAACAGGAACAAACAAATTACAGATATAACCATACATATAGAGATGCAACATAAATAATACTTCATTTGATTACTGTAAAATATTGAAATATGCTTACAAACAGAAATGGAAATAAACTAGCTAGGGCGATGGTAGCTTATCTTTGAGAAGAGATGTGGCGGCTACATGCCTCTGAACTGTGTAACAATGAGGCTCGAAGGCCTATTTATTGTTGAGAAACAATGGAAAACCCTAAACATCCAAAAACCTAACCCTGTAAGATGAAATGCCAAATTGTGGGCCTCGTTTGGGTAAATTGGTACATGAACTTCCTAGGGTCGTAACTTTGGCATACAATCTCCATTTGACGTGCACAATATCTCATTAGAAAGTTCTATCCGAAAACTACAACTTTGAGAAGAGCAACATCAGTCCATGGACCCATGTTGCTTCCCGTTTTCCCAAAAAATGCCGTTTAGGGCCTCAAAACAGCTCCGGAAGTTCTGGACCCCAAAAACTGCTAAAAATAGGAGGTCCAAGTGGACTTGGTGGGTGGCCACCAATATCCACCTAGATCATTCCTCCCCCCTTAGGAAGAAATGGTCCCCATTGCGTTGAGTTCCTCCATGAGATGAGGAAACTTCTGCTGAACTTGGTCCTTGGTGAGCCACTTTCCCTAGTGAAAGAGTTGGCCTGCTTTAACAACTCAATTCAGTTGGATATTATGCTAGAAAGTGTGCTTGATTTGTGTGTCCATGATCCGATTAGTTGCAGCTTGTTCCATGCAATCTAGATTTAACTATGAAGGTGTGAGTTGTTCTGCAATGTCAGATGTGTCTAGTAATGGTGGGAAGTATAGTCGAAGGTGGTCCACATTAAACACTGGGTGCAGGCTAAGGAATGGGGGAATGCTGAGCTCAAATGCATTGTCTCCCACCGCCTTGGTAATGGTGTAAGGACCATATCAGAGTGGTCTGAGTTTCTGATAGGCTCCATAATGCGTTCCTTTTGCAAATGCAACCAGACTTTGTCGCCCAACTGAAACTTGTGTGGCACCCGATATTGATCTTGTCGCTGCTTGTACTTGGAATTTGATTTCTCTAGAATGTCGTGGACCTGTTGGTGAATATGTTGGATGTGCTCAATGAATTTTTTTTCCTTATCTATTTCAGACTGGACATGAGCCGAATTTGCATGAGTAGCTGCAAATGGCATGGCCACATCAATGAGACATAGTGGCTGGAATCCCAAGCCCACCTGAAAAGGGTTGTGGCCAGTTGAGCTGTGGAGAGCTTGGTTGTAGTTATGTTGAACATAGGGGAGGCTGTCATCCCATGTGTGTGGATGCTTTGAGTTGTACATGTGCAGAATGTGTAGGATCATCCTGTTGACAACCCCTATTTGGCCATCAGTTTGAGGATGGAAGGTTGTGGACTTAGTGAGTTTGGTGTCTAGTATTGACCACAAACTGGACCAAAATGTACTGAGGACCCTCTTGTCCTGATATGAGATGATAAACTATGGAAGTGGCTTCTGGTGTGATATTCTTCTTGCAGGCCGCCATAATGGCCATCTTCGAGAACCTATCGACGACCACAAAAACACAGTCGTTTCCATGCTTAGTAGAAGGAAGGCTTGACATGTAATCCATGGAGATGGATTCCCAAGGTCGACTAGGGGTAGGCAGCGGGGTATAGAGGCCTTGCTTCTTAATGGTCAGTTTGGCAATGGCGCAGGTAGTGCATGATCTGATGTACTTCCCGACATCTTGTTGAAGATTCGGCCAATAGAAATACTTCTACAGTACTGCCACCATTTTCTTGACCCCGAAATGCCTAGTAGTCCGATTGTAGTGTGCTTCCCAAATCATCTTGGCATGCTCGCTTGAAGGAACACAAAGGTGACCCAGGTGGCATAATAGGGCATCCCAGAGGTGAAATCTAGAACATACTGACCTTCCAAGAGTGTCTGGTATGTGTGGCCAAATTCTGGGTCGCTTTTGTAGAGAAGTGGCCAATCAGAAATCTCGTGCCCACAAGAGTTGAGCACAGTGGTTAACGCCATGATCGGTGGTAAACTGAGGCAATCTACAACATTATTGATGCTACCCTTATTATACTTGATATTCAAATGGAACTATTGCAGGTATGTGGACCACTTCTGATGGTGATCATTCTACAATTTCCCTTGGGTCTAAATGAACTGCAAGGGTCGATGGTCTATGTGGATGACCATTTCCTTCCCCAAAATGTAATGCTTCCATTATCGGCAGGCCTGCACAATGGAATACATCTCTTTGTCATAAGTGGGATACTTCTGGACTGTGTCTAAAAGTGTCTCACTATGATATGCCATTGGGTGCCCGTGTTGAGTAAGGATTGCCCCAATAGCATAGTTAGAGGCATCTGTCTCAACCTCAAACGGTTGTTGCAAATCTAGTAATGTGAACATTGATGCCGAGCAAAGGCGATCTTTCAACTCTATGAATGCCTTCTATTGAGATTCAGACCAAAAGAATTTTTCTTTCGCTCCTCCCTTGGTGACTTGACTCAAGGGCCAAGTGATATGAGAAAATCCCAACACGAACCTGCAGTAGAAGTTGGCAAGGCCTAGAAAGTTGCGAGGCTCTGTCAGAGTGGTTGGAGATGGCCATTTCCGAATGAATTGGATCTTGGCTGGATCCACATGCACCCCTCGTTCATCAGTAATGTATCCCAGATACTAAACTTGGGTCATGCCAAAAGTCAATTTCACCAAATTGGCACATAACTTGTGTTGCTGCAGTGTTTGGAGAACTTGTCGGATGTGGTGGAGGTGCTCTTCCCAAATCTAGCTAAATATTAGGATGTCATCTAAGTATACCACTACAAATGAGTTAGTGAATGGCCGCAATATGTCATCCATTAGCATCATGAAGGTTGCAGGAGCATTCGCCAATCCAAAAGGTATAACCAACCATTCAAAAAGGCCCTCCTTGGCTTTGAAGGTAGTCTTCCACACATAGGAGGGTTCGATTGGCACCTGGTGATATACTAACTGCAAATCGATCTTGTTGAAATATTTTGGCCCCTTCAGTTGGTCCAGGAGGTCATCAATCCATGGGATCGGGTACCTATTACGGACATTGATCTTGTTCAGCGCCCGATAGTTAATACAGAGTCTCCAATTCCCATCCTTCTTTTGTACCAACACAATCGGGCTCCCACATGGTGATGAACTCGGATGGATGTGACCTTTCTGCAGCAGCTCCTAGATTTGCCACTTGATTTCAATGTTCTCCAAAATGGAGCGCCGATAAATTGGTCCATTGGGAAATGGTGCACCTGGGGTCAGATCGATGGAGTGCTTGACCTGACAGTGCAGAGGAACCCCTACAGAGGAGGTGAAGATGTCCTCGTACTCCTCCACGACCTTGTCCATCTGTAGTTGTCATGTGGAGGGGCCTTGTCTAGAGGTCGTGGCCACCGTCTTCTTCTTTCCTTGAGGGCATATCATCAAGAAAAAAAAATTCCCCGTTTTTGAAATGAGCTTACTGCATTGTTTTGCAGTAACTAAAGAGATGGTGGTAGGCAGTGCTACCTCCAGTATATTGTACAACTTATTTACCAAAGTAACAATAACAACACAGGGCCTTGATTCATACACAACATGTCACTTCCACAAGTGTGGTTGTCCTAATAATACATGACAAACAACAAAGGGAGCAACGTTACACAATACCTCATCCGTGAAGGGCTTGATGTTATATGGAAGGCGACACTACTGGCTCACACGAAGATCCCATCCTTGGTGAAGCCACCCGATGATGTACGGTTGTGGATGTGCTGTGTTCGGTAAGCCTAGCCACTTCACAACCTCTGCTGAAATGAGGTTCTTTTGGCTCCCGTTGTCGACAATGAACTGCAGTGGGGAGCCCTTTACCCACATCTGGGAGTGGAAGAGACGCTCCTCCTCCTTTGGATCTTTGGGTTCCTCCTTTTGGATCTTCATGGTGGCAACGGTGGCGTTGGGCTCCACATCAATATTCTACTTCCCTTTGTCATTCCCCTTGTTGGGTTCTGACTCAGAGTCAGAACATGCATCTGATTCTGAAACCTTTAGCTCAGCCACCAGTGACTGCTTGGCCTGACACTCACTTGTGTTGTGAGTGGAGCTCTTATGGAACTCACACCAGTTTCCCGTGTCCTTTTTCGGCTTCGCAGCGTTGTTCTTTTCTTGCAACTTTGGCAGGTTGTCTTGGGCCACCTCGCGTAGACTTTGTCCTTTGTTCTGCAGTTTGGGGGCAACTTTCCCTTGCTTCGGATTCACAAATCCAAAGTCTCGCTTCTTCTATTTAAAAATTTTCTCGATCTTGACGGCATATTAGTATGTCGTGCCGAGCAAGGAGATGTTCAGGAATTCTATTTCTTCCTGGATGTACCTGTGCAGGCAGCTGCGGTATTTGAGTACCAAATGCTCCTCTAAATCCTTGATACCCAACTTTGTGCGAAGGGTATGGAAAATATTGGTAAACTCTAGCACATCTTGGTCCCTTCCCTGCTACAGCGTGGTCCACTTTATGTATTGATCCTTATAACTTCCGACAAGGTAGTACCGCTCCTTAATGGCAGTCCGGAATGAATTCCAAGTGGGTGCGGTTGAAAATAGTGAGGTCGTACTTTCATCCTTCTTCTCACAGTAGGTTTCCCACCAGTTCTTGACGTGGGGGGCGACTTTGAGAAGAGCGAAAGTAATCTTTTCCCGAGCGGAAAATCATGAATAGAAAAATACCCTTCTAGCATATTTAACCATTTATCTACGACGTCTTCATCTATTTGACCCTCAAATATGGGAATGTCAAAGTTAACTTGTACCTTAAAGGGTGTGGCGCTTCCAAAGTAGCTGATGGAAGTAGATGTGTCGCCCTTGGGTAGCCGCTGAAGGATTTGGGCAAAGTTGTGCATCATTGCGTTCCTTTGTCGCTTGAGGGCCTCTTCGAGCAAGATTTTGATAGGATCTCCTGCACCCTTGTCTTTATTTCATCTACCATGGGAGACTATTGGGATTTGCGAGGTTGAGAAAGAGCAGACCGCTCTGATACCATTGATCCAGATTTGAACAGGAATGCAACAAATTACAGATATAACCATACATATAGAGATGCAGCAGAAATAATACTTCACTTCATTACTAAAATATTCTTACAAACAGAAATGGAAATAAACTAGCTAGGGCGATGGTAGCTTATCTCTGAGAAGAGATGTGGTGGCTACATGCCTCTTAACTGTGTTACAATGAGGCTCGAAGGCCTATTTATTGTTGAGAAACAATGGAAAACCATAAACATCCAAAAACATAACCCTAGAAATGAAACGCCAAATTGTGGGCCTCGTTTGGGTAAATTGGTACATCAACTTCCCGGGGTTGTAACTTTGGCATACGATCTTCGTTTGACATGCACAATATCTCATTAGAAAGATCTATCCTAGAATTAAAACTTCGTGAAGAGCAACATTGATCCATGGACCCATGTTGCTCCTAGTTTTCCCAAAAAACGTCGTTTAGGGCCTCAAAACGGCTCTGAAAGTTCAGGACCCGAAAAACTGCTAAACATATTAAATTGTGTGATAATTAAGGAAACTGAAAAGCTGAAAGAAACAATGGTGGGGATCCAAGCGGACTTGGCAGGTGGCCACCAATATCCACCTAGATCAATAATCCTTCCAGACCTGTATATGTGCTTCAATAATATTAAAATCCCATTGTGCCTTGATGCTTATTCTTTGTAAAACACCTATCCAAGTGGCCACAACATATGGACACTTGAGAAATAAGTGGAAGTCATCTTTATTTTATTTCCTACACATAATGCATCTTCCATATCCGATGAAGCCTCTCCTGTAGATATTTTCCCAAGTTAGGATCTTATTTTTCCAAACTAATCAAATGAAACATTTGAGTTTAAGGGGCATCTTCCAAGACCACATTTTTCGAAACCATTGTCTTTTCACCACAACCTCATGTACAAGAGATATATAACTATAAATATCCTCAATAAAGATCTAACCTTGAGTGGATTTTCCATCCCATAGGAAATTATCAACCTTATCCACCAAGGTGATGCCCAATAGGTATAAATTTACCACATATCTATCCCAAATCATCGCTAGTTCCCCAAATAAATCTAATTCAATAGAATTAATCAAAGTCAAATATTAAGGAAAATATATACTCAGGTTATGGATGTACCTAATGATGGATAATGATAGTGTACGATTTCCATGAAATCCCCAAATAGGGTCCAATCCAGTTTCCACCATAGCACCTGATTCGATCACCCACCATAGATTACCAATCAGCCATTGTTTCACCTTCATGAAGCTATTCCATATATAAGAGATAGAAACAAGAGTCTGCGCCCCATATTTGATCCAGTCCTAAAGTGTTTTGTTTTTTAGATATTTTTCTTTGATAATATTTTTCCATATCCTAGTTCCAAATAAAGCATGCCATAGACTCTTTACCGCTAAAGCCAGCCCAAAATTATTCAAACTATTTAAACCCCAACCACCTTCCTCTTTCCGCAAAGAAATGTCCTCCAAATAGACAAGACAAATCTTCCGTACCCCTTTTGTCCCTGACCAGATAAACATTGAAATAATGGAGTTGATATTTTTAATGACATTTTTGGGCAGAATGTATAGATGCATCCAATAAAGATAGATGTTTTGCAAGACTGATTGAGGTAAAATCAACTAGCCTCTAAGTGACAACCATCTATGAGACCAAGTCGTCGATAATTTTTCAAATTTATAGATCAGCTAGTGCTAGTATTGAATTCCATATCTATTTAGTTTCAAATAGAAACCAAGGTATTTCAAACCATTGTCCAATTGATACACTTTAACAGAAAAAATATCAGCAATCGCTGAGATAGTGTCTAGATCAAAGGATGCTTGAATGAGAAACGATTTTTCCTTATTCATATATAGCCCAGTAGCATCGTTGAAAAGAGAGATACTCTCATATAGGTGCAACTACTCAACCATGGATACCTTCCCAAAGAGTAGGACATCATCCATGAACATGAGATGTGTATCAAAAGACTCTTTTGTAACATTTACACCCACAAATGAACCCCCAATTTTAGCTTCATGAATCTGCTTGCTTAACTCATCAATCACCAAAAGGAAAAGTGGGGGGGGGGGGGGGGGGGTGGGCGCGGTTAAAGAGCACCCTTGTCGCAGGCCATGCAATGCCTTAAAGAAATTTCAATCCACTTCATTAACTAGGACAACATAATGAACATAAGTGGCACATGCCATAATCCAGTCAACAAGCCCCCACCAAGAGCCCACTATTGTGCAGAATCATTCAAAGAAAATTCCAATCCACATAGTCATATGCACTATATGAATATAGTTTTAATAATAAGGCCTCCTTCTTTTTTATTGGTATGGAATACAAGCATTCTTGAGCAATGGCCACAACATCCCATATCTGGCGATGTTTTAGAAAACCAAATTATTCAAGGGTGATGTAATTTGATAACTTATCTTTCAATCGAATGGTAATAATATTTGACACTAATTTATAAGCAATATTGCACAAGGAAATAAGATGATAATCTTGGAAAGAAGTCACCTTGGAAACCTTTGGAATGAGTGCAATAAATGTATAATTTAGAGCACTAAATATTTTATGCAACATCCTGTATTCTTCAACCATTTGAAGCAGATCAGATCCCATAATGTCCATAAAGTGTAGACATATTTCCATTGTCCACCCATCTGACCTAAGGCATTTATCCATTGCAAATGACTTTTGATCAAAAGTCACTTCTTCGCTAGTGATCGATCACCCAATATATTCATCAATATCATCAATGAACATCTGTGGGTAAGTCCAAATGATCTCCCGTTGTTTATCGATGTCCACCCATTCCTTAGAACAAAATAGGCCCCTGTAATATTGAATAACCTTCATGTGGAGGTTCTATAGCTTGTAAATATGTCTTCCAACACCATCCTTTAGTTCCCATATAGTATTTTTACTCCTACGCTGAGAAGAAAAATTATGGAAAAAATTAGTGTTGTTATCACCACACGCAATCCAAATGACGCAACTCTTGAGTCTCCATTCCTCTTCCTGTAATCGCAGAATATATCTATTACGAGCCTTCAGGACCATCACCTTTTGGTGTAGTGCAATCGAGAAGTATTCAAAATACCATGGATCATATATTGACAACAAAGCCAGGTCAATCTCAAAATGTTCCTTCCTATTTCTATGTTTTTTATCTCTTTCCCATATTCGAACCACTTTCTTTAAAGCCTTTAACAATCTCCATCTTGGAAATTTTCATATGAAATTCCATACTAGTCTATGATTCTCTAACTAGTTGCACAAATTCACCATCGCTTAACTAAGAATGATTAAATTTGAATGGGAGTCCCTTTCATATACGGTCACCCATGCATTGTAAGAAGATTGGAGAATGATCAGACAACATTGCAGGGGTGATCCATGAATGCATCAAGCCAAAATGCTCCACCAAATTTCATGGGCCAAAAATATGTTCAATCATTTTGTAATACCTTCCAGACTAAAATTCCCATTCCTCAAAGTAGTTTGGATAGGTATCAGGAGTATATCCACCATGTTGTTTTCCTCAATCAACTCCTTGAAATATGTCTGTCCCCATTGGGTCCAATTTACTACGAGACCCCCAAACCTCCTCTACAGAGACAATGAAATTTAAATTCTTAACCACAATTAAGGTCCCAATATTCAACAATCCACAGTCATCCATTATGTTCTAGAAGTCCCTTTTGGAATCATAAGGAGCATAAACATTCAAGATTTGGAATATGGTCTTTGAAGCCCTAGAGAAACTAGTTAATAAGATGCCAGCAAAAGTTTAAGAAAGTCAACAATATGAGGATCCCACATAATGACTAGACACCTCGAGAGGTTGAGAGCGTCAGTTGACACACTTTTCCATCCCAGACACAGTTTAAGGAAATAGGATTAGGCCTTTCTCCCATTAACCATAATCTCCTAGATCAAAATGGTCGATGGTCTATGGTTGGAAACCAAATGCTTCAGGTAATTCCATTTAGGGGCATTCCCAAAACCCCATATATTTAAGGACATTATCTTCATGGAGGAAACCTGTCAATGGGAATAATCTCTCTAAGGGCTTACAAATCATATTTTTCAAGGGAGGATCCATCATGTGGATAAAAACGTTCCAATAAAGAAATTGTATGTCCACTAGAATTGAATCCTTGAAGGAGCCTCCTTAATTCTACCTTGCCTCTTCTTACAGATGGTAATATTCTTCCTCGAGTTCAGGCTAATGGAGATAGTCTGGAGAGACCCCCTTTGAATGGATAGTTAGTGACACTATATCCAAAGAAGGGTTGTGTCAAAGAATCTCAAGGTCGATACACATCGAGTTTGTTGGGGAGGGTAAACCAGTGAAGGTGCCAAAACATATCTCAAGAGATCAAAGACATTGAGAAATTGCTTCAGACTCCAGAAGAAAATTATGTTCACAATCCCCCTCAAAACCCATGGGAGCCACAATGTTTGGAGCGGAATGATAATTTTCCCTATAGGGAAAGGTCTTGAAAATAGAGGAAATACCCACAAAATATGACCTAATAAGTGGATTTATACAAGGGAAAATTGATCCACATATATTTTCTCAGGGGATATCACAGGGGAAACATCATGTATATTTTTTTATTCACAACCAAAGGCAATGAAAGTTGGAAAAGAAGATAAATAATTATGATCAGTACCTCTGGAGGAACATGGTAAATCAAGATTGGATATAGCCACCCCCACATCGACCGAAGTGGTAGAAAATTCATGCTAATAATGTTGAACATATTTGTTTGTTGTTTGGATGCATGACATTAAGTATGGGGGTTTAGCATGACCCCCAAAGCACCGAGGAAATTTAGCATGTAAGTGGCTCATCTCGTGACACAACAAGCATTGAAAAGGAATACCCCAATAATCAACCTTTTGTTGAAAATACATTTCTCCCTAAATAAGGTCAAGTTCTACAAGAAGACCCCCCGAGAAATTCATCTCCAACAATATCCAGGAAATACACGTATCAAACCCACCCAAACAAGCATCATCCAGAAAGATAAATTTACCAATCAAGTTGTTGATCAGAACCATGGCCTTTTGAGTCTATAATTTCAAAGGAAAACACATGAGCTTAACCCATATCATCCTCCACCGAGGGGTCTCATATAGAGGGTTAAAGCCCACATACCACTGTTGCAAACTTAAGAAACTTCTATTGCTAACCAATGGAATGTTCATAATCTTCGAGGCATCCTAATGTTGAATAAAGTGAAAAAAAACATTTGTTGAGAGGTATACAAACCTTTGGCCTGTAATTTAATATAGGCACCCATTTGGATTAGACCCAATCCTTAATTTTACTACCATCCATGGTAGCATATTCCCAATGGCCAACCAAAGCCCTCTGGTGAAGGCCCGAAATTCGGTCCCAAAAAATACCACTACCAAAAACTAGTTCCTTTATCTCTTCTTATGCCTTGATAACTTTGTATTTTCAACTCTGACTTACTGGAACATAGACACTGTGACCAACATTCTAATTTCCATCTTTTAAAACATCATGTTTTGTCTACAACATCTCTTCTCCCCCAACATTAAAAAATTGTGAAAAATCGCAACCCTACAACAAATTTCCATGTCGACCATGCATGTACTATGTTTCAATTTCCAAAATGACCCACATCAATTATGTTGAGTTTGGAGAATCATTCCACTACATGGCCATACCATCCACCATAAAAAAACTAAATAGTTGTTATTGTGTTAGACTGGATGGGTGTACATGGGATGATCGATAAAAAACAAGAGATTGCAATATCCGCCAGATAGGTATTATACATAAATAATCTTACCAAATAATAAAAGCATATATAAACAAAAGGGTGACAACAAGGGATTGTGGAGATATCACCACCACCAATATGACTGTTGATGTCAAAATTTGAGGTCATACAACTAAAATCCAAGTTTCCACCTATGTAAATATGAACCATGTACACAATTCCATATATCACAAAGTAAACATAAGCCTCATATTTCATATCCCACTAACACAATTTAAATTTGAATTAGTGACATGGGACATCTGAAATATGAGAGATAGAAGTGACCACTTGAATAGAAGGAAGACTTAAGTATCCCTCCCAAATCTTACCAAATGAGTACAACCACATCAAAGATGACTTAAAAGAGTCTAAAGGTGGCATCGATGATGGAATGAATGTTGAACCACCTAGAATCAGGACCATAAATTTTTAAAACCACGGTCACACCAAAACCACCCAAGAGACTAAAATCTATTGATATATACAATAAACATAAACCATCATCCATCTGCATGTGAATACCCCAAGTGCAATAGACCAAGAGGGCATCTAAAAATTGATGGAAATCATGCCCCACCAAGAAAAACCACCCATGTATTAGAAGGAATGATTGAGAAGAATTCAGTTAAACCCCAATATAACCCCAAAGAAAATATATGTCCCCCGACAAAAACCACACAACAACCAAAGGGAAAAAAACCATGAAAACCAATTAAGAGGACAATATACATATGAAACGAAGCCACTGATCGATACCAAATTATGGACTGGGATACACAAGAATAAAAAGAGAATATAAAATATGCATATTTCACATGGTTTGTCCTTTTAATCTAGTAGTTTGGACCAAAATAAATGATCAGACGCCACAAAAAATTTCAGTCCCATATGGGAATATAATTATGTCCAATAAAAACAATGTTGCCTATAGAAGGAGCACTTGTATATATGCCTTAATGGCCCCATCTAGGCAAACAAGTCCATCTGATCCATATTGCCCCATTTTCAATGCCTCAATACCCCTGCTTCAATTTGTGTAAGCTTGGCCACTTTCTATCTCCATCGTAGTTTAGCCCAATTTTTTTTCCCTCCCTTGGTACTTATAATATATTGAGTTTATCTTTTATAATTTTAAAACCTACTTTATAAATGAATGTGATAACTAGATCATTGATTGATAACATTATAATTAAAAATATGTTTTCCATTTTCCCCCAATCGGGGCGACAAAGTGGGAGGGCACGAGCATTAGGACAAACAAGAAGAAGGAGGTAAAGGATGACCAACCATTGTCCTCATGTTTGAACAGCAGGGTCTGGTAGCGTCTTGCATGAATGCAGGAGCATCGATGGAGAGAAGTGGCGTGATTATGAGGGGAGAGGTTAACAAGAACAGTGGCGGCAGACGGATGGGACATGGGGTAGGTGGGAAGGGATACATGAGG
>APFE030675761.1:0-14189 GCA_000404065.3 Pinus taeda
TCTTTATGCTTCGTTCTCAGGTGAAATTTCATGAAATTTCTCTTTTAATTTCCGAAGCATTTTTCCTTTAATGATAGAGATTATTTTAATGGCTTAGGTTTTTTTCACTTTGCTTTCTAATGTTGATGGCCTGGTTCTCTTACACTTTATGCAAATCAAGCACACATTCCAATTAAAGCTTAATTTTTGTAATATTTGATCTCATTTATATTTTTTTACCATGCATTACATCTTACTCTCATGAGTGGTTTCTTAGATTTCTCCTCATTTATGGCCTTATTACCATCATAAATTCCTTACATTTTCCTTGGGATATGGAATTTATTTCTCTCCTTAAGTTGGTAGATCCTCATTGTATCTTGCATCACCTACCTTGTTACGCAAATCTTTCATCTTTGACCCTAAAAATTTGTTTCTTGTATCAATTGTCGAGGTCACCTAAGCCTTCAATATATTGTCCCAGCAATAGCTCATACAATTAAAGGAATATCCTAGTTAATCATAGTTTCTTTCAAGGTTTGTTCTTACACCTTTAGTATTAGTCATAGTTGTGGATTTAAGAAAAACTATAGTTTAGTTGATCATAAGTTTAAGAGATGATGCTTTTAAAGAGTATACTTGATGGAAGTTACTTGAATGGAAATCATAATGTGTTTTTTTGTACATTTTACATAAGAGTTCTGAGCCATTTTGGACCACACTTATACTGTTGATTTTTCAAGTTCCTACTAAATAGAATGATATGTTGGCACCCAAGAACATCTCCTATGTAGCAAGTGAGGATTAACAATAAGGTAATAAAGGTCTTGTTTGTAAATACTCGTCCATGTTTTGAAGTTACAAAATATGAAACCAAGGGAAATGCAAATACAAAAGGAGCAACAACAAAGGAAATTGTAGTAGTATCTTCTTGCGAAGATAAGAAGGAATGGGAATTGGCCTTCCTTTAATGGTGCTGCGAACTTCAACAATTATGAAAATATTGCAAATTCAATGCCCAATGCCATGGTGTCGAAAATCCTTGAGGAACATTTGAAGTCTCAACACTAAAGAGAGGGATTTTATGATCCCTCTATGAAGGTTAGATAACTCCACTTTTTGTATCTCTGTCTATATTTTCCATTAATCTGAACAACTTTCTCATTATTATATGAGAAAATGCAATTGTCCGTATGCCATTACTTTGGGAATTATTTTGAAGGTTATATAACTCTAGTTTCACTGCTATATTTTTCACATTAGACAACTTTGTTTCTTGTTTGTAATAAAGTTTCAATTTATTGGAATTTTATGTAGTTATTGCAATCATCAATAATGTTCTAACAAGTAACTAGTTTCGGATCCAGCAATTGATGCACCTGGAGGCTTTTTGTTTTAATTGTGGTCTGTTTTTTGGGATATTTTCATCTTACCAACAAATGAGAAGCACTATGAGTAGCTTCATATGTTGAGATGACCTCCCATATTTAACTTAACCCTTAATTATGTCAATAAAAATAAGGGAAGTGTTTGTTATTTATCGTACATACATATTAATTTCAGTAGATATGTTTTGGACTCTAATGATGGTCTTGTTTGTAAATACTTGTGCATATTTTGCAGGAACAACAAATGAAAGCAAGGGAAATGCAAATACAAAAGGAATAACAACAAAGGAAATTGCGACAACATCTTCTTGCCCAAATAAGAAGGAATGAGAATCATCCTTTCTTTGATGGTGCTGCTAACTTCCACAATTCTAAAAATTTGATCGCAAATTAAGTGGCCAATTTGGACAACTTCTGTCTTATTCTATGTGAAAAAGAAATTGTCAATATGACATTACTTTGTGCATTATTTTTGAAGGATTTTTAAATGTTTCGGCATGAACGCATACAATGTAATCTTGCTCATCTTGTACAGTGTAATCTTCCTCATCTCTAAGTAAATCTACTTCCCAGGGTATCATTATGGCCTACCAAAATGTATTTACGTAAAGAATATGTTTGATAAAGTAGTTAATGTTTGTTGGAGCTGCACAATGTAATACATTTGGCCATCGAGCTCTATCATATGGCCTTTTTTAAGCCTTGATCCTTGTTTTGCCAGTTTTTGTGATTCCAATGTTATTCATATCAAGTTTAACAATCCTCACAGAATGGAAGCAATGAATTATTAAACACTTTAGCTTCCAGAACTATCTGAACTTACTATATGTTCATTTGTCTTATAATTATATTATAGGATAAAAAAATGTTCATGTATTATGCAACCATAAATTACCATAAATTTATATTTGAATATTGCTAACTGACCTTGAATTTCAGCAGAGACTATGGAGTTGCCCCTTGTTAAATTTAATTAATCATTATGATTTTTAAGATGCCATAACACCAAGGTATAACACACTTGTTAATATCTTTGCATGGCAATAATTGTTAGTAGTTGTTCATATGTTGATAGACAACTCTTGTTAATGTTATGATTTCCTAGATTTAATATAAATTTAGCTTCACTTAATAAAAGATAATTCTTTCTTGATAACATTATTTTGAGAGGAATCCCCTCTTAATATTATGATCTTAGAAATTTAAGATAAAGCTAAAGCTACTTATTTAGACATGTATAGCTATTTATTTAACTGAACGACTTAATAATATATAATTCTTGTGCAATAACGTTAAGAAATAAACCATGTTGGCGCAATGACAGAACACTATAATGATTTAGTCTCCTATAAATTGTTCACTCAATGTGGCACAATGAATAAAACCATTGACAATCAAACAGTGGGATGAATGACAATATTTAAGAAAATAGTATTGTTATGAGAAATATAATAATGGACGGGTGTGTGATAACATGGGAAGAAGGATTCGCTATGGTTTCTACTAGTATCCAAAAATTGAGAAACAATTTGGAAGGAACTCATTGCAGCGATGAGAAACAAGGTGGAAGGAACTCATTGTAGTAGAATTATGAAACTATCTGCAACATGTACAAGCATAACACTTACAAAACCAAAAATGAGAACTACTCACATCAACTTTACTATATTCACAAGAATTCCCTTGAATATTACATCTCTTGGGCAGATTTACTGCATTAAGAGAATAACATGATGCGTTCTTGCTAAAATAATTCCTGAAACATTGGGAAAAATGCAAGGTTTTCGTTTGTTCTATTATTTGATTTACCACATCCTGTGGACCGATTGACTCCCTCTAAGAGAAGATGTGTTCATGTGTTTCCGAAAGGCCTTGCCTGATGGCACACACATTAATCTCAATAATGTTGTGTTCGATTTGATTAAGTGAGGGCATGAGGGAGAGAAAATTGATAGTGCATCATTAAGAAAATTTTTGGACATGTATATGGAAATTGGTATTGGTCACCTAGATTATTACTAGAACAATCTTGAAAATTCTATGTTTGAGGATGCTCGGATTTACTATGCTCAAAAGGATGCTTTATGGATTTCAGAGTATTCCTGTCCAGAATATATAGTAATGGCTGAAAAGTGTTTGCAGAATGAGGAGCGCAGATTTGAAAATTATTTGCACTCTAGCAACAAGCATGGGTTATTAGAGATAGTCCAAAATGAACTCCTTGACCATTATGAAATTTAACTTTTAGGGAAACATGATTCAAGTTTCGGTGCCCTGCTTAGGGATGACAAGAAAATAGATATTTCTAAGATGTATATGTTATTTTGTAAAATTCCCAAAGGTCTCCAACGAGTGGCAAGTATTTTTCAACAACATATATTTAGTCGAGGAATAAACTTAGTCAAATTGGCAGAAGACACTAGTAGTAACAATAACTCATCAAACAATACAAGAATACAGGGACTTGAATTCCTACAGAAGGTCATTGAAATTTATGACCAGTATGTGGGTTATTTGGAGCATGAATTTCAAAATGTTAATTCCATTTCTAAAGCTCTGCATGATTCATTGGTGGTAATTTGCAATAATAGAGTTGGAGGAACCACAAGTGCAGAGTTGTTTGCAGCTTTTTGGGATAATTTATTGAAGAAGGGTCGCAGTCTAAAAAGGACCAATGATGATAATATTGAGAGTCTGTTTGAAAAGGTTGTAAAACTTGTTCAATATGTGAGTGATAAAGATTTATTCCCTAATAGATTGTTGCATGATAAAGTTGTAAATATTGATGACGAGAAGAACAAATTGTCGAAGTTGAAGGAGCCCTGTGGTTCAAGTCTTATATCAAAAATGGAGGGCACACTTAAGGACTTCGTAGTTTTGAAAGAAATTCAAGCTGACATTAACAATTTTGCATATAACGATATGAAACTAACGTTGGATTTCACAGTATTGAATGCCACACGTTGGCCAACTTGCAAGTCTTCCAATCTTTATCTACCTTCTAAGATGGCTACATGTCTTGTTGAGTTTTAGGAATTTTATTCTCGGAGATATGAACATCATACACTTACATGGGTATAATCCTTGGGACTTGTGACGTCATCTCCAAATTTCACACCACGGTAATAGAATTGGAAATTGTTGAAGATAATGGAGAATATCCTAGAATAGTGTAAGTTGGTTCACATGACCTTAGGATAGGAATTAGTTTCTATTTCTTAGGTTATTATTTTAACTTCCCTAAAACCACGATTACTATATAATGTGTGACATACATGAAAAACGTAGAGCTTTCTACAAAGCCAGACTCTCCTGGTTTAGACTCTCTTTCGTAGAGCTGACTAGTGGGTTTTATTTCTTTTAATACAACATTGCCATTTTTATCATGGTATGAGAGTGTTAGGGCTGATGATCCTGTATGCTGAGAGGAGGGTGCAACTAAACTGAAATATTCACAGGTTTCTAGAGAATAAACGCAATGATTACTCAAACATAATTAACATCACTGTCTCTAATTTTAAGTGTATAGCTACGATGATGTCACAGATAAGTGGTGTAGATTTGTGATGACATCTCACATAAGTGTTGTACATCTGCGACTATCGTGTAAACAAGAAAAAGGCTCCGTGGAGGCCAAGAGAACTCTGTATCCTAGAGAAGGTTGCAGAGGCAGACAACAGAAGGTTGTTTGGAGGCTGTGAAGGAAGCCACGGTGATTTGCGGGTGTGTTGCAAGATTAAACAACATTGAAGATTAATGATTTGTCTTTGTCACATATCTCGGGTAAATCTAACATCTTCTTTTACCTGTCGATTTTTTTTTTTTGTATAAATCACCAAGATGAATAATAATATGTTTGATGCATGCTTGAATGAGCATAACAAGCTTGATAGTTCCAGTTATGCAAATTGAAAATTCAGGATGCAAACTATGTTAGAAGTGCAGAGTGCTTGGACAATGGTAAATGGGGCTCAGCTGAAGTGAGCGACTACATTAGCATCGATCCCAAATTGGGAGAAGTGAGAAGGTAGAGAAAAGACGTTGTTGAAGATGTCAATGAAAGACTACATCATACCACACATGAGAGAGTGTAAGACGACTAACAACATCTGGGGAATTCTGAAGGATTTGTATGAGATCATGAATTCAAATCATCTTTTATTATTGAAGAGTAAGATCTTGTCCTTGAAGATGGAGGAGAATGAAACAATTGTTGCCTTCATAGCAAGGATCAAAGATCTAAAGAAAAAATAGGAAGACATTGGTCATACAGTTGACCATACAGATCTTGTAACAATTACCATGAATGATGTGACCGATGACTACCAAATGTTCATCACTAGGATAAATGTGAGAGAGAAGATCCAGAAATTTGGAGAACTGACAAGAATATTGATGCAAGAAGTAGAAAGAAGATTGACTCTCAAGCCCTAGAGTGTCGATCTTGTATTGATGGCAAAGAAGAACTTCTTCAAAGTGAAAGGAAATCCGCAACAACAAAATGGAGGACATTCAAAAAAAGCACTGAATAATACCCATGGTATGCATCCGAATAGAAACAACTCTAAAATTAATTGTTTTTATTGTGGAAAACTTGGCCACATTGTGAGGGAGTGCAAGAAGAAGAAATATCATGAAGAAAAGTAGAAGTAGAAAAAACATGCAGGTCATCTCGTGATTGAAAATCGTGTGGAGAATTTCTGATCTTTTATGGCAGATTTTGATGAGAATGTTGATGCAAACATCTGGTATGTAGATTCAGAAGAATCAACACATATGACACGGAACAAGCATTGGTTCAAAGATTTTAAAGAAATCAACGAAGGAGCACAGATTTACCTAGGTGATGATAGAAGTCATCAGATCAAAGGGTGTAGGAAAATTTCTGTCATTCTACCTAATGGTAATGTAAAACAAATTTATAACATCATGTATGTGCTTGGTGTAACAAAGAACATGGTTTTTGTATCCATGATCACAGATCAAGATCTTAATGTTGAATTTTTTAAATCTAACTGTTATATTAAAGATGTGTTAGATGGCATGAAGACAACTGTTATAGGAATCCGAACAGGAGGTCTGTACAAGTTGGATGTAGGACCTACATCAGTTTGAGCCTTGACAGCTGTGAGCTTGACTACAGAAGAGCTATGGCATCAGAGATTTGGTCATATCAACGACAATGATTTGTTGTTACTACAAAAGAAGGAAATGGTAAGAGATATTCCTATGCTAAAGCAAGTACATAATGATTGTGATGCACGTACATTAGGAAAAATGCATAGAGAAGAATTCCCTATTTGAGTAGAGAAGAAACAGAAGGATATACTTGAATTAGTGCATACAGACTTTTGTGGACCCATGCAAACAAAATCATTAGGAGGTGCACTATATTTTTTATTGTTTATTGATGACTGCACAAAGTTTTCTTGGGTATATTTCTTGAGTAAGAAGAGTCACACATTTGAATAATTTAAGCAGTTCAAAAACATGATTGAAAGGCAAAGAGGGAAACAGATAAAATTCTTCGGTCCGATCAAGGGGGAGAATACAGGAAAGATGAGTTTATCAGGTATTGTAAAGACTATGGAATATTGCAACACTTCACAGTACCCCATACTCCACAGCAAAATGGAGTAACTGAAAGAAAGAACAGAACACTAATGGAATGTGCTAGGAGCATGTTGAAAGGTAAGAATCGTTTAAATGGTTTTTGGGCTCAAGCATTGAATACTGCAGTTAATTCAAAAAATAGGAGTCCTACAAAGAGTCTTGAGTTTAAAACTCCTTTTGAAGCATTATATGGATTTAAGCCTGTAGTAAAACACTTAAGATTATTTGGATCTAAAGCATTTTCCCTTATTCCAAAGGAAGATAGAAGAAAACTAGATTTGAAGGCCATCAGATGTACTTTTATAGGGTATTGTTCACAACATAAATCTTACAGATTATTTAATCCCTCTACTTACAAGATTTTTGTAACTCGAGATGTCATATTCCATTAGTAGGATCATGAAGAATCTAATAAGCGCAATGAGGAATGGGATATTCCGTACTTGGTGGAAGAAGAAAGTGAAGAAACAGGAAACAATCATGATCAGCAGCAGACAAAGGCAAAAGATGAACAATGGCAGCAACAAGAGGAGATACAACAGATACAATAGGAGCAACAATAGATACCACATCAACAACAAGAACAAGAAGAAAATAATGATTAAGCAAGGTTTGAAGCTACCCCACCTCTCAAGAGATTAGGCAGGAAAGCTCAATTACCTGCAAGATATAGGGAAAATGCTTTTATAACTAGTATGATGAATGTGGTTGAACCTTCTAGTTATAAAGAAGAAAATGAATGTAGAGAATTGAAAATAGCCATGGAACAGGAATATGAATGAATAATCACGAACAACACTTGGGAACTAGTTGATCTTCCCAAAGGAAAACAAACCATAGGTTGTAAATGGTTATACAAATTGAAGATTAATGCAGACGTAGAAAACTGAAAAGCTAGATTGGTAGCAAAGGGGTATTCATGAAAAGAAGGTATAGACTATGAAGAAACCTTCACCCCTATAGATAAACTAGACAGTATGAGAATGTTAATTGCTTTAGCTACTAAGAAACATTGGATGATACACCAACCAGATGTAAAATCTGCATTTTTAAATGGAGAACTAAAAGAGGAGGTTTATTTAGAGCAACCTGAAGGGTTTGTTGAGAAAGGGAAAGAACATTTAGTCTCTAGATTGAATAAAGTACTTTATGGACTAAAGCAACCACCTAGGTCTTGGTATGAAAATATTGACTCATTTTTTTTTGCAAGCTCGCTACAACAAAAGCAAAAATGACCCTAATCTTTACACCATGCAAGATGAACAAGGGCACATAGTGATGATTTCTCTGTATGTAGATGATTTGATCATTATAGGTGATGCTACATATCTTATTAAAGAAATCAAGCAACAGATGTCATAGGTATTCGAAATGAAACACCTTGGTGAATTAAGATACTGTTTGGGTCTTCAGATCTGGAGAGATTCAGGAAAAACATTTATGTCCCAAGCAATGTATGTCAAAGGCCTATTAGAGAGATTTACAATGGATTATTGTTAGTTTGCAGGAGTCCCATTACAACAGAACATCAAATTGTAGAGTGAAGATGGCTCAAAGGTGGTAGATGCGACACTTTATAGACAACTGGTTGGGAGTCTAATCTACCTAACCACCACTAGAACATATTTGGCTTATGCAGTTAGTGTGCTAAGCCAATATATGTCCAACCCACTTGAAAGCCATTGGAATGCAGCGAAAAGTGTTTTGAGGTATCTATAAGATAGTGTAGATTACGGTATTATTTAAACTCACTCTTCTAATGTTAGATTGACAAAATTTGCAGATTCGGATTGGGTTGGAAATGTCTATGATGACAGATCTATAACAGGTTATGCATTCAGCATTGGATCCGGGGTGATCACATGGAGCAGCAAGAAGTAGAACAAAGTCTCCTTGTCCTCAGCGGAAGCAGAGTATCAAGCCATGTGTGCAACAACGTGTGAGGCTGTTTGGTTGTGGAGACTTCTCCAAGATGTTGGGGAAAAACACATAAACGCAACAACAATCAGATGCGACAATGAGAGTTCAATCAAACTTTCTAATAATCCGGTGTTCCACAAAAACACTAAACATATTAATACACAAATCCACTTTGTCATGGAGAAATTTCAATCCAAAGAAATCCATTTGGTATATTGTAATACATGTCATAATGTTGCAGACATTTTCACTAAGCCTCTTGGCAAGATTATGTTTGAAATGTTTAGGGAGATGTTAGGCATATTTGTGAATCCATTCTCCATTAAGGGGGAGTGTTGAAGATAATGGAGAATATCCTAGAATAGTGTGAGTTGGTTCAAGTGACTTGAGGATAGGAATTAGTTTCTATTTCTTAGGTTATTGTTTTAACTTCCCTAAAACCATTATTACTATATAATTTAACTTCCCTAAAACCATTATTACTATATAATGTGTGATGTACATGAACAATGTAGAGCCTTATGTAACGCGAGACTATCCAGGTTCAGACTCTTTTTCGTAGAGCTAACGAGTGGGTTTTATTTCTTTTAATACAACATTGCTCTTTTTATCAGTTAAGGATTTCGTAGTTTCGAAAGAATTCCAAGCTGAGTTTAACAATTCCGCATATAACGATATGAAACTAATGTTGGACATCACAATATTGAATGCTACACATTACCCGACTTGCAAGTCTTCCAATATTTATTTACCTTCTAAGATGGTTGCATGTCTTGTCGAGTTTTAGGAATTTTATTCTCGGAGATATGAACATCATACACTTACATGGGTATACTCCTTGGGACTTGTGACATCATCTCCAAATTTGACACCACATTAATAGAATTGGCAGTAAAAACATACCAAGAAGCTTTTCTTTTGCTCTTCAATGAAGCTATATAGCTCAGCTATGAAGAAATTAAATATCAACTAAATTTGGAAGATGAAGATGTTATTTGACTATTGCATTCAGTTTCATGTGGCAAGTACAAGATTCTTCTAAAGGAACCTAGCAGTGCAACAATATATACAAGTGATAGTTTTGAATTCAATAATGCCTTTTAACACAAGTTGAAGAAGATTAAGATTCCCTTTAGAAAGATGAATGTGAATGAGAGGAATAAAGTGATAGAAAATGTAAAAAAAGACAGAAAGTGAACAATAAATGCAGCAATAGTGAAAGCTAGAAAGATCTTACTTCAGCATCAACTATTGAGTGAGTGTGTTGAACAGCCCCAAAGTAAGTTCAAGCCCAAATTTAAAGCAATAAAGCCCGAAACTCGAAACTCTAATTTATTGAGAGATATAACCTAAAATTGTTGATTGATATGCCATTTGAAAACAAATCTATAGTGCAACTCATGGTTGATTTTGTTTTATATTAGAGAAATAAAACATATCACATATTGGATTTTCTACCAGAGTTCAATTCACTAACACATAAATACTCACCTCGATTAGATCTAAGGGGGATAAAATGGATTGGATCTCGATTTCCATTTTGGATGGAACAAAGACTAACTCGTGTTGCTATTATGATTCCATTTCCCTTTTTATCCTTACAAGGTTACATGATATCTGTCAGGAGTTTCCTAGTACCGAGTTCCTATGTGAGATTCAGATTCCTTAGATTGAGTTGACATTTACATCCGGTTTCTGTTGAGATGTTGAGATATTAATCTCACTGTTAGTTAGTTGTTGGTTAGGTGTCATCTTAATTGATTCTTGTGTACTTGGTGCCATAAGCAGTTTAGCCTTACTTGAGTCCTACTCCATAGGTGTAGAGTTTTACTTTAGTTATTTAGTATTGATGTTTACCATGTAACTTATTTAGTCATTCAGAATATTGAGAAGAGTAATGTCTGCTCCATTTTTAGTTTCAATCTTTGTCATGGTATCAGAGCTTAAACTGCTTAAGACTCCTTGAAAACAATAGAGAGATGTTTGAATAAAACTATGTGAGAGAGAAGCAACATGAGTGAAGAAAAAGCTTAAGCCTCTTTGGGAGCAGCATTTCATACGTGTGTGATTCGCTACAGAGATTGTAACAAAGTGAAGCAACTGTGAAACGAAGGTTGCTGAAAAGTAAGTTGAAGAAAAACTTGATTTTTTTGTGCACGGTGTTCAGAAACGCGTTAGTAACACCACTGACACTAGACACTGAGAAACGCGTTAGACCCCTTTTCCTTAACGCTTCGTTCTATTGATGAACAGTGCGTTAGTGTTATAACGCTGGCCTTCACAGTCGAGAGAAGCTTTAGCACGCAGGGTACCCATTCTTTCTGCATCGTTAGTAAAAGTCAAACCAGTTTAAGTATTTTTGTTTAACGAGGTCAACGAGGTATTTTTGTTTCATCCATTGGCGTATTCATTTGGATTTTAAAAAATAAATTAAACCTTATGATATGCCTTATGAGATTATGAGGAATGCATGAGTTAAAACGTATTTTTTTAAATAGAACTTATATTCAAAGGTTTGATTATGAGGTATGCGCGAGTTAAAAAGTATTTTTTGAATAGAGCTTATATTCATAGGTTTGATTATGAGGTATGCGTGAGTCAAAAAGTATTTTTTGAATAGAACTTATATTCAAAGGGTTTTTTATTTTATTATAAGAAAAGGGTTTGTTATTTTTTTTAGAGTTTTTTTTTATAAAAAAATTGGGAAGGATTTTGTTTAAGGAGATTTAAAAGAAAAAGGTTGACATTTTGCATTCAAAGAAATAACTTCTTCTAGTGCTTTGCCATACACCCTTATTTTATTTGGCGAAAAAATTTATTTTTGGTTTTTGAGAATGACCATATTTCTTCAGGCCTAAGAGTGCTCGTATACACTTCAGACTACATATGTAGATCTGACTCAAGAAGCATGGGCATCCATGACTAATAATTAGAGGAAACTAGGGAATGAACTAAAAAGAAAGAACACACAACCAAATGTTGGATTCAAAACTCACTAGATGACTCTATTTTTTACAAGATAAGAGGCCCATCCATAGCACATGAAGCTTGGGAAACCTTGAAAGTTGCGTATCAAGGTAATGATACATTGAAGACAATTCTGAAGATTCTTATGATTCATTTTTAGATCACCATGGTGATGAATAGTTTTCTTGTTTGGATTTTGATTTTTCTAAGGATTTTGAAATATTCCTAGAATCGATCTTTCACTATTTAGATACCCAATCATTTCCACTCACATCATGCAATTATGCATTAATGTACCCACTAAAGCCTAGAGCTTAAAGGTTTAGACTCAAGTTGCATGTCGAGATCCATGGGCCATTGATATGGTATATGAATCACTAACTTATGAGGATAGAGTAATCAAATTGAAGGGGCTTTTAGTGGTCTAATAAAAATAATACTAACTTTTCTTGTTTGTATGGGTGAAGTAAAATTTTGTCTATTTGATTTTGAGAATTTTTATGAACTTTATTTAGAATCGATACATTGGTGATAGTTCCCAATTTTTATAAATTTGTGCTATTTATTAGTTTGATTAAATGTGAAATGTGTGGTTATCATGCCTCTCATGCATGCATTAGATACATTCATACATGCATCTCAAAGAAACTAGGTTAAGGCCTTTAAGGTGTTGGAGGTGTGACTATTGGTGCTTTGTCCTTCTTATTGGTTCAAAGATTATGAATTTTTTTAAATACATCTCTTATATATTGTTAGTGGTTAAAATATTAAAATCCTTCTAAATTTCTATTTAAAAATAGGTTCAATCTATTTTATTGATTTTAGATCATTCTTTAATTCAATTCATCAAGTTGAAAAATGAAATTGATTGTTACTCTTCAAAATACATTATACTTAATAAATTTGACTAAATACAAATTTTAAAATGCCAATACAAGAAGTTTTAACACACTCACTCATTACTATTTTTTTCAAGGCCGTCATTGTTAATATTTTGGTATACAACCATCGTTACTGTTATGATTTCCTAAATTTAATATAAATTTAGCTTCATCCCACGAAGAGCTATTTAAACTATGGTCGTAATAAAGGATAATTCTTTCTTGATAACATTACTTTGATCGGCAACCCTTGTAATTAATACTATGCTTTTAGAAATTTAAGATAAATCTAGAGATATTTATTTAGCGTTGTAAAGCTATTTAACTAACCGAGTAAAGACTATATAATTCTTTGGTCATAACGTTAACAAATCAGTCATGTCGGCGCAAGCAAATTCTGGCCAGAAAAGCCACTCTAACGATTCACACTCGTATAAATCGACCACTCAATTTGGCACCTCCATCATATTTGAATTGGTACGGTGATTCTGTGAAATCTGTGCGGGCAGACAATCGAAGGGCGGGACGAACGAGATCAATACATAAGAAAACAGTACGGCTAGGAGAAATATAATAATGGAGAGGCGTATTATAACATGGGAAGAAGGGTTGGCTATTGTCTTTACTGGTATCCAAAAATTGAGAAACAAGTTCGAAGGAACTAATTGTAGCGATGAGTTACATTTGGATGAGTGCATCAGAATTAATGAAACTATCTGCAACATGTGCAGCCATAACACTTACAAAAGCAAAAGTGAAAACTACTCACATCAACTTTACGATATTTACAAGAAGTCGCTTGAAGAGTACATCTCTTGTGTAGTTTTACCAGCATTAAGGGAACAACATGATGAGTTCTTGCTAAAAGAATTCCTGAAACACTGGGAAAATTACAAGGCCTTCGTTCGTTACATGTCCGGCATGTTCTATTATTTGATTTACCACATCCTTTGGACTGACAGGCTCCCTCTAAGAGAAGTTGGGTTGATGTGTTTCCGAGAGGCTCTGCCTGATGACACACACATTAATCTCAAGAATGTTGTGTTCGATTTGATTAAGCGAGAACGCGAGGGAGAGCAGGTTGATAGTGCATCGTTAAGAAAATTTGTGGACATGTATCTGGATACTGGTAATGGTGACCTAGATTACTACGTGAACAATTTTGAAAAATTTATTTTTGAGGAAACTAGAATTTACTATGCTCGAAAGGCTGCTTTATGGATTTCGGAGTATTCTTGTCCACAATATATGGTAAAGGCTGAAGAGTGCTTGCAGAATGAGGAGCACAGAGTTGGCAATTATTTGCACTCCAGCAGCAAGAATCCGTTATTAGAGATGGTCCAAAATGAACTACTTGCCCGTTATGAAATTCTAACTTTTAGGGAAACATGATTCAGGTTTCGATGCCCTGCTTAGGGATGATAAGAAAATTGATATTTGT
>APFE030675762.1:10284-45204 GCA_000404065.3 Pinus taeda
AATCATAATAAAAATAATAAATAAATAAAAATGATAAGTAATAAAAATAAATAGTAATAACCAAAATAACAGATAATAATAAAAATAAAAAAATAGTAATAACCATAATAAAATAAGGAAATTATCAAAAAATTAGCATGCCGACACTTGGAGGGTGGGCATGTGGCATGCAGACACATGGAGGGTGTGCATGTGGTTTCCCATCCAATGTTTTTTCTATTTAAGGAATGATGAGGAGGAGGGAAGGGGTCGATCATTCTGAGGTTCCATCTTCATTCTCTTGGGAGAATGCTAAAACTTAGGAATACTGACAGTAGTCGTTGATTGAGGGCTCGGGGGTGGCCAGTTGTAGCAGAATCCTGCACAATTGAGCCTACGGTTGGGAGGAGAGTCATCCCCAAAACCATGTTGCGATAAGCCTATTTCTACCACAAGTAAGCTCAGGTAAGCGTTTAAATTTAATGTTAATAAGTTAATTAGATATTCGTATTTTGGGCTGTTACATTTCTTCTTGCCTTTATTCTTGCTTTCAATAGGTTTTGATGATTTCCAAACATCTTGGATTACATTTTTGCGCTCTAGCTTCTAGATGAGTTACTCGGACTGATACATCATCTAAGCTAGTTGGATTAAACATAAGTATGGTATGCCTCAAATAACTATGAAGACCACCTATATATTTCAACAATGTCTCTAGTGAGTCCAATGATATGCCTAATGTTAAAGCTCTCTTACGAAATTCCTGAGTATAACTTTGAACACTATGACCTTTTAATTGACGTAGTGTTTGCCAACTCATCATTGCTTGTTGCATAGAAGCCAAAGGATAAAATTGTTTTTTAATAGTAGAAACGAATTCATTCCAAGTTGAAATGATTTTACCATGATTTTGGAGATCTACTTGTGTTTTGCCTTCCCACCATACAAGTGCGGTTCCTCCAAGTCAAAGGCTAGCAAGCTAGATCCTCTTCCTTTCTGAAACAACTTTCTTCACCCCGCAATACAGTTCAATTTGTCATTTGTCATATCCAATTATCAAGCTTTTCAGCGTTAAGTTCTCCATCATAAATTGGCAAATCAAATTTTACACCTAATTTGATCAAAGAGGATTTCTTCTTTTTCTTCTTAGAAGGACTAGATTTATGAGAAGAAGAGGATGATGATGATGATGATGGTGATGATGGAGGAGATGGTGGTGGAAGCATTTCTCCATTTCCCTTATCTTCTTGATCTTTAGGTGATGAAGTGCCTTCATCTTTGTTCTTCTTAAACTCACGATACATCTCTTCCACCATTGCACGTATCATCATGAAACTATTCAAGGATTGAGATTTTGACCCAAGTGGAGTTTCATCTACCATCCTTCTTTGCAAAAAGACCCTTCCAATATCTGGATTCGCCTCAACAAGTTCACCTTCACCTCATCCGAGCCTCAACCTAGTAAGCATTCAAATCTTCACACAAACTTTTCAAAGCTTAAAAACCTTGATACCTCTAATACCACTTGATCTGTTAATGAAAAAAATGGTATTATAGACTTTATGTGAATTCGCTTATGTTACTTAGTGCAATGGATCAAAAAGATTGCAAATAACATAAACACATAAACAAGTTGAAAACACATTCAAACACGTCAACATAGCAAAACTTAATAAACAAGTTCACCAGAATTCCTGGCTACGTCTCCTTGTCCTTTCACTTCCAGTGCTGACCTCATTATTTTGTCTTCAAAATGTTGTTATAGGTATGAGCTCAAAAATAGAGTCTGAAATAAGAAAATGGACCTCATCACTGCGTTCAGCTTGAAATTTCAAGTCAAATGAGTATAAACTTGACCATATTTGGCCACTATGACCTCCAGACCCCCTGGAATGGTCCAAAACTGCCTTTGTCCTTGCCAAACCACTCTCTATTTGGAAAAAACCACCTTTGCCTGCATAAAACCACCTCAGTCTGCACGTTGGTGGTACAGTGAGTTCGGCACCTACAAATGTTTTAATAAAAATTTGTTCAACTTTGTTTCAAGCTCGAACTTGTGACATGTTGGTTAGCAGAGGTGTGTTAAAGCGTTGCATATATATGGTTTTGGAAGGTCGAGGGTTCGAAACCCCCGCCCGACCATTCCGCCGTTTGTTATGTTGTTACAATGTATATGCGATATGATATGGTTGTTCCATTGGTTTAACATTAATCATATGGTATTAATATACCTCATGTGGATTGGTCTTGCGTTGAATGTGGGATATATATGCGATAATGATAACTTTCAATGTCCGGCGGTTGTGGGGTTGACCCCGACCGTCCGACCTTTTTCCAGCAACAATTCCCGATACACAATAAATACAACATCACCGTGAATATTAACAAGTCCTAACATAGCCCGTCTAGTGCGATGCTCTGACGAAAACTTAGCCTTCCGAGAAGTCAAGGGTTCAATCCTCCTTGATCCCCAAAATTTTGGAAATAAGGCCAAATTGGGCAAAATCCGGGCTGCCACGTGTCAACATCGAATTGGCCCATATGAACCATTCACTACCTGCCGTGTCACCTCCTCTGTTGACATCATATAGGACCCATGGCTCATTCCCGAGTTGACACATGTCCCTACTGACGTATGCAATGAATGTTGACCATTGACCTGGTTGACCTCTAACTTTTTAACTATTTGCCCTAATTTTCCATCAACTTTGACTTGCTCTAATTTTTCCATCCAAATTCAGATATACATGTTGTTCACACCATTGGAATTATCAACGAGCACTTCGACTTGATCCCACTTTCATATGAATTTGAAGACTTTGATCTGGAGACAAAACTGGATCCATTTTGGATCACATGTTGCATACTTTCGATGGACTCTGCTACACGAAAAATGAGAAATACATGAAAAAACGTAATTGTTATCATGTTTTTCATGTATTTCTCATTTTTTGTGTAGGAGGGTCCATCAAAAGTATGCAACATGGGTACTCCTTGGATGAGGAATTAAATTTTGTATCCAACGAATACTCCTACTCGAAATTTGAGTAAAAACTTAGGGAGATAAGTTCAAAATACGAGTTGAGAATGTAGTTTTATTATTTTATTATTTTTTAATCTTTTTACTTTTTTACTCTAAAAATGGTGAATCATACCCCATGGTTGACATCATCATCTTGAATCCTATTGGTTCTTATAAATTTTATTTTGGTTGTACATTTTTCTTATGAGGCCCATTTTAGACCTCAAAATTCCCCTAATGAGTGGAGTAGTGATTTCAAAGCTTCAGTGAAAGGAATAGTTTATCCATACAATTGAAGTTGGGTGAGGATCATTGATCATGGTGGCTTTCAGTGGATGATGGTTTATAAATCCATGTGAGAACATAGTCTTTTGAACTGATAAGTAGAATTGAGTCTCTTAGCTATTGAGGATCAGCTAATTGTATATGAGGTTGAGTCTCCTCACATATGGGAGTCAGTCATCTATGTAAAAGACATTATTTTCTTAATAGAAGATTCAGAATAACGCAACAACAACAAGGGTGGTTTTTCTCCCAGAAGTTTTTCCACCATATATCTTATGTCTTCTTTTGTGATGGTTTTTGTGTTTTGGTTTTGATGGTTTTTTTTTAGTACTTGTTGTTTATACATTTATATGGTTATCACATATTTTCTTATGATTCATGTTAATATGCTAACAAGTGTGTGATTCAGTAAAATTAATTAATAAAAGGAAAAATTGTGAATAAGTCACACTATTGATTCACCCCCCCCTTCTTAGTAGTGCTTAAAGGTTTCCAACAACACAAGGGCGGTTACTGGGAGGGAGGATTGTGCAAAATATTAGCACAAGAGGAAAGCTTGAGGCAAGGGTAACCTAACTAGTGACTAGAAGTGTGCACTGTGCAATGACATTGGGCAGATATTGTGCATCATGGATCAATAAGAGGCAATGTTGAAAGTGTAGATTTTCCTATAGATTCACAACTCATGTAATGTACTAAAAAACAAGACAAGAATCTACTCTACTCTTTAAACAACCAAAACCAAGAATCGATGAAAACAATAATCAACAAGAGGAAGATAATCAAATAAGCTTAACACAATTGTTTCTCTAGGGAAAGCCACTACTCAAAACCCAAACTATCTATTGCATTCATTAGAAATCTGAGTGATAATACAAAGCTTGTTCTTACAAGTATGTTCAACTCTCTATCTGACAAGCCTACACTGGCCAACACAGCCAATTTCTGATGCCTACTTAACCCCTATTTTCTTTCACGATCCTTATGAGGAATAACCCATATTTAATTGAGAATTCCTTCTTCCATAATTGTGCAATCCAAAACTAGGTCCTCTTCTGATTGCATGTGTCAGGCGAGGCAGTAACTCCATAAGGCAAAAATGATTCGTGTGTTCTATTCCATCAGGTAGGTCTTCATTATATATATGAGGGAGACTCTGTTCAGTTCATCTCCCGATGACTGTTCATATTTCTAATTTATCTATTTACATAAATTCACCCAATCACAAGGATTAGGTGTCAACATTCCCCCCCTTAATTTGAAGGGATGTTGGTGAGTCCAAGCATCATTCTGAATCGTTCAAGATTTTATCTTCCAAGCGCTTTGGTGAAAATGTCTGCAATTTGCTCATTTGTGGAACAATGACAGAGATGGATTGTTTTGGCCTCAACATTATGTCGAATCAGATGATATTTAGTATTGATGTGCTTCGTTCGATCATGGAATTTTGGGTTCTTGGCCAACTTTATTATAGAGGTATTATCAATCATGAGTGGAGTTGATTGTGCTTGTTTTACCTATAAATCTTCAAGAATTTTCCTGAGAAACACAATTTCTTTTGTTGCTTCAGCTACTGCCACGTATTCTGCTTCTGTTGTGGAATCTGCTGGAACTGATTGTTTGCATGATCTCTAGGAGACAACTCCTGATCTAAGACTCATAGCATATCCTGAAGTTGATACCCCAATTTCTTTGTCTCCATCGAAGTCTGAATCAGAGTATCCAATCAAGCTGAAGTCATCCACCTGTGTATACTTGATTCCAAAGTCTTGAGTTCCCTTCAAGTACCTTAGAACTCTTTTTGCAACAAACAATTGTCCCTCGCAAGGCTTTTGCTTAAACCTGGAGAGGATTCCAAGAAAAAACGAAATGTCTGGTCTGGTAGTAGTGAGGTAAATGAGACTTCCTACAAGCTGTCTATACTTCGTTGCATCCTCAAATTCCTTTCCTTCAATAGATGTGAGCTTTAAGATTTGTTCCATTGGAGTAGAAAGAGGATTGCACTCTGTCATGCCAAACCTGTTCAACAAATCTCCAATGTATTTCTTTTGAGAAAGAAATATGGACTTTGGATGGTGGCTTACTTCAATACCAAGATAGTAATGAACATAGCCAAATCAGTCATTTCAAAACTTTTCCCCAATTCCTTCTTTATGGATGCAATGTAGCTTTCATTGTTCCCTGCCATCAAAAGATCATCTACATATACCACAAGATATACAACTGTTTTGCCAACTTTCTTGACAAATAAAGTTGCATCATCAAGATCAAAATGATTAAAATTGAGTTTCAGAAGATGCTTAGTTAGTTTTTCATACCAGGCTCACAGTGCTTGTTTGAGGCCATACAAGGACTTCACAAGTTTGCATACTTTATGTTCATGTCCTTTTACAGCGAATCCTTCAGGTTGGGACATAAAAACATTCTCTTTTAGATCTCCATTCAAGAAGGCAGTTTTTACATCCATTTGATGGACTTTCCAACCGTTCTGAGCTGCTAGTGTAAAGAGTGTCCGGATGGTGGCCCATTTTGCTGTGGGAGCAAAAGTTTCCTCATAATCGACCCCTTCCTTCTGTGCAAAACCTTTTGCCACAAGCCTAGCTTTGTGCTTGTCAAGTGAGCCATCAGCTTTGTACTTGTTCTTGTAGACCCACTTGCAGCCAATTGGTTTGGTTCCAAATGGAGGATCAACCAGCTTCCAAGTGTCGTTCTTTATGAGGGCATCATACTCCTTTTGCATCACTTCTTTCCATTCATCATGAGAAGCAGATTCTTTCAAGGAAGTTGGTTCAAAATCTGTAGACAAGTTCAATTCACAATCATAAGAAAAATCCATATCAACGGGTGAATTAGAGTCATCTACATCACCTCCATTTTGGCGGTTTGAATTTCTGGTTCCTGTTTTTCCAATTTCATCAAGATGAACACTTTCAAGTGTCTTCGTCAGCCACTTTGGGCGACCTTTCTGAGATGGTCCAGGATGCTTTGTTGATTGAGTTGAGACTGAATCAAGATTGAGTCTCCCAATTCTATCAATTACGTCACTAAAAGCATCATCCATTGTTGGAGTTTCATGTGGGGGAGAGTGTTCTTCAGAAGAAGATTCCACATGTTGATCTATAATAGGAATCCCCCCTTCAATATGTGGAATCTGATTATCAAATTTTTGAAATGATTTTGTTGTTGCGAATCTATCCAAGCGATTAAGTTGCCGCTCAACAACATTGTCAGATTTGGATGATTCAAGAAAAATTACATCTCTAGATACAACAAACTTTTTATTTACGTCATCATAGAGACGGTATGCTTTGGAGGTGTTTGAATACCCCAAGAAGATACACTTACGACTTGTAGCACCAAGTTTGTTTCTATGTACCTTTGGTATCAAAGCATAACAGGTGGAACCAAAGACCCTGAGATGTTTTACCGAAGGAACATGTCCATACCACAATTCATAAGGAGTCTTGTTTCTTATAGCATTAGATGGACATCTATTCTTTATATATGCTGCACATAGAACAACATCAACCCAAAACATTATCTTTACATTTTTTAAGAAAAGCATGGATCGTACCATATTCAAGATTGTTCTATTCATTCTTTCAGCTACACCATTCTGTTGGGGATTATAAGGCACAGTTGTTTGATGTTTGATCCCATGTTGGCGAAGATAGTTTTCAAATTCATTTGATGTGTATTCTTTTCCATTATCAGTGCCAATAGACCCAATATGAGATTGTGCATCATTTTCAATCCATTTATGAAAATTCTTGAATGTTTGAAAAGCATCAGATTTGTTCTTCAATCAATAAACCCAACACATTCTGGTGTAGTCATCAATAAATGTCATGATATATTTATTTCCATTTGCAGAAGGAACAGGCATTGGACCACATAAATCTGAATGAATGAGTTTAAGTTTTCTATGTGCTCTTGAATGTGAATCATGAAAAGACTATTTTCTATGCTTTCCTAGAATGCAAGCATCACATTGCTTAAGTTTCCTAGGAATTGTAGACAAACCAGCAACACCATTTTTCTTCAACAAGCGAAGACTGTCATAGTTCAAATGTTCAAATCTAGCATGCCATAATAAACTTGATGGAAGTGTACCTTCTTCACGATGAGAATTGTATGAGAAATGTTGTGCACGAGCAGAGGTTCCTTGCAGCTTGATAAGCCTTTCTTCTTTTATTCCCCTCATGACAAGTGAGTGGTCAAATGCTTTTCTTACCTCAAGCTTGCCATAAAACATATGAATGGAGTGACCTTGCTAGCGGATGTGGACTAAGGACAACAAGTTTCTCTTGAGATGTGGGAGATATAGAACATGATGCATAAGAAAGTCTGGAAGACCAAGCAGTTTAAGCCTGATTATGTCAAGCCCTGATGGCTTGATTTTTGATTGGTTTGCAAAGTATACTGCTCCATCAACATTGTCAGTGAAATCTTCAAAAATATCTTTTCTATGAGTCATGTGGCAGGTTGCTCCTGAATCAAGCAACCAATCATTTTTCCAAGAAGCAAGTGAAGCATTAAATAAATCTTCATTTAATCCAATGTTACATTGTGCCACAACATAGTGAGCGGATTCAGGTGCTTTACCTTTGTGTGTATCATCAGTTTTAACTTTCTGTTGGTTTCTTTTTTGCTCAATTTTGTCCCATGGTAGCTTGCATGTAGAGGCATCATGTGATCCATTTCTTTTGCAGCGAATGCAGTACAAATCTGCCTTTTCTCCTTGAGAATGTCTGCCCCCCCTGCCTCTGAAATATCTTCCTCTTCCTCTTCAACCACCTCTTCCTCTTGAAGAATCTTGTGCAGGATGCTTTTCTTTATGAGCAAGGCACACAGTCTCTTCAGAAGACTCAGGGGTTGTCTTCTTTCCAAAAGCTTTCTCTCTTTCAGCAAAACTTTTCACAAGAGAGTCAAAGGTTATATCTTTGAGATTTCCATTTGCTTGCAAAGACTCAAGATAATTGGAGTAAGTAGGATAAAGTGCCTTGAGAAAAACAATAAGAGGGATATCCAGCTCAACCTTAGTGGATTTGATATCATGCATTATAGACTTTATTTCAGATGCAGGAGCAAGAGGATCATTATTTTGCAGTTCAAGAGTGAAGAGTTTAATCATGAGTTGGACTACTTCAAGTGCAGAATGTGATTCATAGAGTTCTTTAAGCTTTTGTAAAGCTTCAAAGGCAGTTGAATATGATGAAATATGGCGACTCACCTCTTTATTTACAGATGCTGCAATTAATGCATAATCTTTGTTGTTCTTGTTTTCCCAAAAGGCAAGCTCTTTGTCTGAGGTAGGCTTTTCTGGGTCACTGTCTCCTTCTCCGACACACACTCCTTTCCACAACTCATTGAAGATGAGGGTGTGTTGTATCATCCGGGACCAATCAGGATAGTTCTCCTTGCCAGTGAGAACTATTCCTACGATAGAGATGATTGAATGCATTCTGTAAAAAAATACTTCTGCTGATAAAAAACTTTTGCTGATATACAGTGAAATTTTACTCAAAAAAATTTCTGTGGGAAATAATTTTGGTTGTTTAAAAATAATCAATCATTCACCGCGAGCTCTACAAAGTTGGAGCAGCAACGGCATCAACCGCGAGCTCTACAAAGTTGGAGCAGCAACTGTATTACAATTTCAAAGTTCACTGAAAAGACTAAAAAATAACCATAAATCCCTTTGATTCTCTAGACTTTGAAGCCAGTAATAAAAATATGGCAGCGTTAAAGTGTTGGACAATTTTTGTTTTCTTTTAAATATGGGACAATGTTAAAGTCGTTTTAAAGTCATACTAAAAAAATGCGTTGGATCACCATTGCCAATCAATATATACCATTAATATACAACATTCAACGCAAATGGGAATGCAAAAACCCTTCCGCACTCAATCATATACCATATACCAGGTTGTTACTGCTTCGTTGAACAGTCGATACCATATAACACATACTATATACCCACAGCGCATAGCTCATATAAACCACAACGTTAATACAACCCACAACGCACAGCTCATATACAATCAGTCTCTGTCGTGTGGAAAAATGCACATGTACTATTCATTTGTCATCACAAATCCATTCCAATACCTAGCGATATTTGAAGTGATGGTTCAATTCCAACGCCCACTGGACAGACGAGAATACCATACAACGCATACCATACAACATCAGGTTAAGAGTAACAAAGAAGAGGGAAGCAAAAAATGGTGCCTACTCTGATACCATGTCAGGCCAGGAGTAACTCCAGTTTTGGCAGAAAACTGATTCATTCTTATTCCATAGGTAACCCATTATTATATACAATAGGGAGTGATTGTTGAGTTCATCTCGCGATGACTGTTCACCTTCCCAATTAATTTTATTTACATAAAATACCCAATCATGAAGATTATGCGTCAACATTATAGATATAACTATAATTCACAAAAGGTTTCATTAATTATTATTATGATTTATGAACACTATTTTTTATTCATTATTTTTTTTATAAATTAAAAAGAGTAGTTTCAAAAAAACTGAAAAACAATTCACATATTATCTATTCTATTTATTTATTCAACTATGTATTACAAGAAAAGTATTATTAAATTATCAAGATTTTTTTGCCATTCATAATTTAAAAAATTGTAATTCTTCTAACCTAATTCCAATACAAAACTGATCATGTATTCCATGAAGAATATTCTCAAATTATCAAATTTTGTTCATTCATAAATTAAAAATTCCCAATTCCTCAATCTCAATTCTAACATAAAATCCAATTTTAATAGAGAAAAATACTTAACTATTTTTTCTCAATATAAATGGAAATTTAAAAGTGTTTTCTTTGGGATTCTTGTCATATTGAAAAATATCCTTTTACTGAGATATTAGATTTCTCTCCATTAATAACTCAAGATGAACTATCTCTATGAATAAGTGATCCAATTGTACTATTGACTCTCTCCTCCTGCTCATATTTCAATAAGGTGTTGTCTATCATCTCTATAAATTTCTACAAATTTCTTATAGGAATTTGTTAAAAAAATTCAAAATTTCTGAATGCTAGAATGTAAATCATTTTTTAAACGGTGGAAAATAGATTTAGCACCATCAAGAACCCCTGGATCATCCAAAATTCTGAAATTTGACTACTATAACCTAAATTTGCAAAACTTTCTGCTAAATTTTATTATAATTTTGAGAAATTTCCATTTTTTCTAAATTACAAATTACCATTTTATTCTCAACTCAAAAAGAATACAGGCCGTTTCTTCAAATTTAGAAATAGATAATGTAAGCGATTATTGTTAGTGATTTTCATTATCGACGCTTAAAAATCGTAGATAACACAACAAGGCGATTCTACACCCTACTCTCAAATCGGTAATCTCTGGTCAACCTAGAGTGCTACAGCTTTGGAAAACTATATATTTGTAGTGGGACTAAACTAATAAGTGAATTATTTATTTATTTATTATTATCTAGAACAATTTTGTTGGAATCACTGGGCATGCTTTTGTCTATAGGGATTATCTTATTTGAATGGAATATCTGATTTGATTAATGGAATTTTTATTTAAAGGAAATTTTATTTTATGCAATGATAATTTTGAAAGGAATTTTCCTTAGATTTTTATATTTTATAATTTTAAAATATTTAAAGTAAAATTAATTGATGTTTTTATTAAATGAAAGAGAATGACATAATTTGATTAGGCATTTTTTTGTTGAAATTTAGTGATATTATTTTTGGTGAGATTGAGATGTTAATTTATTTATTGTGTTAATTGTATTTTTGAATGTGTAAAAATAGATTTAACATCTCTAAAAACTCTTTTCACATTGACATTGTATAGTGACATCTTAAGATTATACTTTAAAACTCTTTTCACATTGACATTGTATAGTGACATCTTAAAATTATATATATATATATATTTTTTAATTAGATTTTAAGTAAAATCAACTAAAATAATATTTGAAAAGAGAAAAAGCTTATGTTAACTTAGTACAAAGAAGACATTATGATTATGAATATCAAATCAATTAATCTCTTATTAAGATTGATTACCACAATTTTATTATGTTAGGTAAATATGACATGGTGAGAGAGTTAAGGTTGTTAGGCCAATAGTAGTGATTTGAGGCACTAGCATTTATGGCATGTGGTATTACATATAGTTAAAGCCTTTGAAAGACTCATAGGTTCTCCATTATAATTTGCGAGAATTGAGTACAAGACTCACTTGGTTGGGGCCAAGTTGTTGGTGAGTCTGGTTATGTCTAAGTCAAGGATATTGGTTTCTTTTCAACCATAACATAATAAATTTATTGTTGGTTGTTTTCGTGGTGCTTAAGTCAATGACATTGGTTTCTTTTAAGCCATAAGATAATAAATTTATGATTGGTTGATTTTTCCTTAATTAGGGGTTTGGAGGGAAAATCATATATTTTCTTCCTATTTCTATATGAAAAAAAATTATTTCCTTATCACATCAGGTTAATTATTAGCAAGTGCCATCAAGCCCAAATGAAGGACTAAAAAAGAGAAGCTGCTACATGGTGAAGAAAGAATGGTAGTCTGTTTTTTCAAGTTGCCAATAGTATTGCATTAACTACTGACATGGAGATGACCTGAGATTATTGGTTCAAGGGTCAAATGTAGAGGCAAAGACCAAATCTAGCATAAATGAAAACAACATTAAGATGTTAGTTGTGATGAAAGGGTTTTTTGTGAGCAAGTATGCAAAAGCAAGAGAAAAGTGGCACAAGTTTCTAAACAACAATAATAAAATAAACAAATGAAATACTACTTTGGAGGTGGAAATATGAAAACTACATATAAATGGGCATATGACTGTGAGATTTTGTTGAACATGTTTATCCTTGCTAATTAAGTCTTGATGTTGACCTACTTAATAAGAGATGGGAGAATGTAGGTTTTCTTGATTGGATTAGAAGAATTTCTTTAGTCAAGTTTAAATGGGTGATTGCTAGATAAACTTGACCCATGAAAGAATCAAAGTCGTTAGAATGTTAATGGTGCTTTCAAGTACTTAGTAATGTTATTCCATGATATTACCCCCTTTGAATTTCATGTAGTTAAAGGCTTTAAATGGCTTTGGGATAAAATGATAGTGACAGTTTCAAGCACTTAGTAATGTTATTCCATGGCATTAACCCGTTGGCATTGCATGTGGTTCAAGATTTTAAATGGCTTTGGGATACTCCACTCTAATGTGTGAGATTTGAGCATAAGGATCACTTGGGTGGGACCAAGGTTTTGGTTGCATTAGTTGTCATTAAGTTAGTGATATTAGTTGTTTTTAAGCCATAAGAGAATAGATTTATTATTGACTAGTTTTCATTGGTTAGGAAAAAATTATGTTTTAATAAAAGACCTAATATGATAAGTGAATTGTTTTTATTATTATTTTGTGTAATTTTGTTAAAAGGGATAAATTTATGTGATTGACAAAAAAAAATATTTTAAAGAGTTATGACATATTTTAAATTTTTAATAAAATAAATTTTTGAAAAAATAGTATTTAAATTAGTATTTGACTGTAATTTTATTAAATGAAATAATTTTAATGAAATATTGATCATGAAATGTTATGCCATAGTTTAATTAATAAACATGACAATTTCTAATTAGTATTTGTCTAAAATCTAATAAAGTTTTTTTTTTAAATCATAAGTTTGATTTGTGTAATCTACAAAATCAGAGTTGTACACGGGTTTTTCAAGGCATTGAATCCATGGATGCATTCAAAAGCACATTTTAAAGATCAAGAAATCACAATTCCCACCAAAATTGTATTATTGGATTTAGACGAGAAACATATATTAGTTAGACTACCTCAAATTTTATTAATACAAGTTTTGGTATATTTTAAATAATTTGAATTTAGAAAAAAATGTATTTTTGACTAAAAAAAAAGAACAGTTTATAATAAATTCCAACCTCTTTGTAATGTACCCCAAATTTACACAATTAAATTATTATCCTACTTACACTCCCTTTTGATTCATTATTTTGATTCATTAGCATGAATGTGTGCATTTATGTACTTCTCCTGTCAAAATAGTTAAATGTGTAGTGTACTTATTTACTTTGAATCATAATGCTATCTCATAATCATATTTACTTTCATTTTATTTTAGTGCCATATATTTATTTTGTTAATGACAATACTCTTGTTTTGTAAGAAGAGTAAGACTTATGAGATGTAAGATGGTTTCACCATCATACCACCATACTATGCCAACCTTTGTCATTATTTGGGTGCATCCATTCATGCAATTGGATTTTCTTTACCTAGTTAAATCTTATTATACCATGAGATCACTTAGTTAAAAAAGTTTGTTTAGAACCCATGGCCTTATGTGTGGAAACAAGAATATCTTACCGTCGAGCTAATGCTTCAACATAATGATTGGTATTAACAACACATCTCAATCACATAGTAAATGTCATGTGGACTATGACTAGACAACTTCTCCTACATTATTTAACATTGACTTTCCCACATGATGAGTCTACAAGGAATGGCTCATATTAGTTAATGCAATCCATCAATGGGGAACTTTCCTCCACATTTGGTTAGGTTTATGTTGACGATGCTGGACCTGCCAACATTCAGGAGGTCACCCCGGTGTGAAGTCCCGAATAGACCTCACACCGTTTGGTGTGGGAGTCCCATTTGGTATGATGGTCTGATTGCCATTGTCTTGAAGGTTTGTCTCAAATCTTACTTGTCAGCACAAAAGAGTGGTCAATTTTGTCTTTCGAGAAGTGAGGTTTGCGTTCCTGGTGATTGCAAGTGTCACTTGTGTCAATGGTTCTTTCACCGTAGAGGGAGAGGGTGGGAGTGAGTCCTAATTCAGTTGGGGGAAGCCCCAACTCTACTAGGAACACACAATACAACATGACGTGCAGAGCTTCTGAAGGAACAATTCACACGAATGTGACAGTCACAACACATAAGGAAAGATAACATGTATAACACTAAGCAGATTAGTCCACGTAAGTACAATGGTTGTTATAGCAAGTTTTATGCGAAAGTTATGTTTGATGTTGGAGAGAGTAGTCAACATGGGCGAGACAACATTAACACTATATACAACACATTTCCATTAACATATATGTATTACAAAAAGTGAATTAGTTCAAGTTTTAAACACAGGTTAAAGCAACATGCATTACAAGTGTTCAATATTAGTCTTACAATAGTTACAATACATTTGTGAAAATGTGTTGCCCTGTTAGTAGGTTTTGAATTAAGAGAAAGTTCTAAGACACGTTGTTACACCATACATCACTAACCCCATGAGAGGGGCATTGTAGCCACTACTTACTCCATAAAGAAGATATTACAGACTCTGAAGGCTATGTGGGAGGAACTGAGGTGAAAAGTCCTTTCATGTACAAATGAGAGGGTATTTATAGCCAAGGGTGAAACTGGCCCTTGTGGTTGTTCGATTACCCTCATGATTGTTTGAATTCCATGACTTTTCAACTTTACATGACTCTTCATACAACAAGTGGGTCTCTCGGACTTCCACGTTACATTACATTGATTGACAGTATGGCCCATAGTAGAGATGTGGACAACATGACTCATGACAAGACTCAACATGACAGTGTTGGGACATTTGTGTTTCTGTTGGCATGCATGTCGAGCTGCAGTATTGCTGGTGATGGATGTCCTCAGGTTGTGTCACAGCTTCACCTCCGCATGTCAACATGCGCGGAGTCTTCGATGGTCGTTGGGTTTGCTTGATGTTGAATTCAGATGTTTCTCCTTACTTGTACGTTGCAAGGCTTGACAAGTTCGTTCGTTCACGAAAATGCATGTTCGTCCGTCCGTGTGTCATGTTTGCTCATTTTTCCGTCCATGAACACATATTTTCATGATCATCTGTTCGCAAGCCCATCTCCTTGCATGCATTGTTTGATTGTCCATTGGTGAACATGTCCTTCTGCATGTATGCCCTTTGTTCATCCCATCCATCATTGCACCATGTTTGTTTATGTACCTGTATATGTATTCTCTCATGACTAGATGACATCAAATCCAAAAACCTCCTAGTCTACCATACTGCATGATTGTTTCAGATGTAGGTGACAGGGAGAGGAGACAAGGTTTTGAGTTGGGATGGAGACTCCGGGCACTACTGATGAAAACTATGCAAGAGTCACTGGGTGATGAAGATGAACAATTCGGATCGACAGTGACTTTACATGGGGTTTGGCTTAGCTGGAAGACAAAACTGCACAGTTTTTAGGAGGAACAATCTGGTTTGTGGGAAGGTTGGGCATGCAAAATCTACGCAACTTCCAGAATGAGTGGGAAGCAGAAGCTTGGTAGTCAAAACTACAACATTCCTTAGGGGAACTAACAGTCAGATGTTGGATCACTGGCAGCAAAAACTGCACAATTCTTGAGGGTAACATGCAGTAAATTGCTAGATCTTGGCAACAAAAAATGTGCAATTCCTGAGGGGAACTGTCAGTTAGCTGTCGGGAGCTACTGGTGGGAAAAACTAAGCTGATGCTGGTAGGTTGGCTTGCTGGTCACCTCTGCGCAGTTTCTAAGCTGAGAGGACTACTGGGCAGGGGAGGACTTTCTCATGAAAACTGCACAATTTTCTAGGTGAGCATCACGTTGACTGTTAGGTGGGCTCATTGGAAAAAAATGCACAATTTTTTTAGGGAGACAAGGAAGAGCACTAGGTTTCTATCCAGCTTGTCTTCTCAATTTTCTTAGTCAACAGAGTGGGTAACGTTTGCAACCTCTACACAATTTTTTACGGGAGTCAGTCTCGGGGTGGCTGCAAGGTCAAACTCTCTAGTTGACCAACATGAAGGTTGATTGATTTGGTTATAGACAATGCCACTTGAGATGGCTTGCGTGGTACTTCTCTGCTTTTATGGGTGACAGTTGATCGAGTTGATGGTGGGGTGATGATCCGGCTGTCAGAGGGGAATTGGGTCGTCAAAACTTCAAAAAAGTTACTAAGTGTGTGAACGAGAAAAATATGCACACGTGATCTTGAAAACACACACTTACATGACTTGACATTGAGACTACTCAAACCATCTGAACATACATGCTTAACATGATTGACTGACGGTGTAAGCGATAAGCGCAACACTTGTGACTGATCATTGGTCAACTGTGACGTCGCTTACGCAATAGTGTATGTGACTCTATGTGTGAGTGCAATAGATGTTTTCATAGTGAACACAAAAAGTACATATGAAGCGAAGACCTTGAGTATAACCAAAACATGGTTGCAAGCATGTCATTGAAATCAACACGCAAAACTTGGGTAAAATGATCAAGTAAGGTGGGTGTGAAGATTCACATGAGTTCACAGAGTGAACCCGAGTGTGCTCATCCATCAAGTGAAACTTTCAAGGGGGGCTTCGAAATTGTGTGCAAGCCAAAATTTTCGAGGGTGGTTGTAGCCGCTACAACACTTGGTGACATATGGTAGAACTCAAACTTCTTTCTTTTGGTTCATTAATAGCACAGGGCCTTGGTCTTTTGGGGAGTATTGAATCGCTGTGTGGGTTACTTCAGATTGTCGACTTACCCCATGGACATGCATGGTTCACCTTTTTCCAACTCAGTCAAACACAATCAAAATTTCATCTTGATCACAGTGTTTTGAATTCGGGAAGGGTAGTTTAGCTAGCAAGTTGAATATTTTAAGAGTATGAGTTTCATTGCTCATGTTGCTTTGCTGCTAGCAGGCCTGGATAGTACCCTGGTGGAGTCACGTAGGAACACACACATTGCTCCATTGCTCGTGAGCCTGGTCAGTACCCCAGTGGAGTTGCATGCTTCACCTCTATGCCCAAGAAGCCTTTCTCTTATTTCACCTTTGTATTTTTTCAAGAGGATTGTGCATAGGTACTTATTTATTTTTGGGGTGGAAGAGGATCCCAACTTATTGAGAGTAGAAGAGGTTGTTCCTTCAGACAAGCATGTAAGACCTCTGACATAGGTTTGCTCATTTAGATTTTCGCCTTCTTCGTTTCTACTAGTTGGATGACCTTGAACACACAGAGCAGAAGGTTGAGTATACGCATGGGGTTTCCCAGTGTGGACACAGGTTGATGGTTGGACCAAAAATTCCCTTGCAGACGGCTTGTATTTTCCGTCAAGACTTCATCGACTAAAGGTTATAACCAAGCACAAAGAAGACGAACATGAGACTGGCCAAGTGTTGCAGTGTCACCAGTTTCTTCAAATCTCAACCACATACTCTATTCAAAATCTAGAATGTAGTAGTTGGCAACACTTATTTCCAGAAACAAAAATAGTAAGTTATCAAGAAAACAACACAAACATAGAGAAAAGTAGCAAGCAAAACAAACCAAATAAAAACAAAGATCGTAAGCAAGGAAAACAAGATGAAAACAACAAGCAGGAAGCAGACTATGTACATGGCACATGGTGTGCCCTAGCCTACTAAAAGTAGTGTTTGAGACCTTGGTCGTTGACGGGAAGGTTGTAAACCCTCTTGTCAAGTGATTGTAGCTGGTATGTGTTTGGTCAATTTAGTGTCCTAAATTGCTCTACATAAATTATCAATCTGGGTATCGTAAACTAATGAAGTGTAGTGCTTTATATGTGCTAGATGGCCCTTCCTACTACAATGTTTTTGAGTTTTTTGTTGTTCTGGGGGTTTGATCTTTTAATTCCTAATGTTCTGCAATGTTCTTCACGAAATCTTAAATCTAATGCTGCTAAGAATCTAAAGAAATTAAATGAGAGCTAAAAGTGCTTTAAGCCAAATTTGGAGGTAAAGTTTTAAGTAAGAAAAATGAAAACAAAGTTTATCTTTCTGCTTTTATTATTGTTCCCAATCATGAACTAAAAGGACTTAAAAGTGAAATTGCAGCTATCTACTATGAAAATAGAATTGAAATAAAATACTAAAAGTGAGATTACAACTACTAATTAGTCTATGGTAGAATCAAAACTTAATGAAAAAATGAAGATGAAATTGCAGAAAAACTAATGGAAATGCTAAGACTGAAAATGGATTTGCAGCTAATCTACTATGAAAACTAAATGAAATTCTTTGTCACTCTGCTAAACAATTTTGTGAGAACAACCTCCTTGTGATAACATTTTGAGGAACTCCATATTTCATTGTTCTAAGAAAGCAAGCCGAAAATGAATTTGCAACTAATGTACTATGGAAACTAAATGAAGTATTTTTTCACTCTGCTACACAATTTTGGGAGAACAACCTCCTTTTGATAGCATTTTGAGGAACTCCATATTTCATTGTTCTGAGAAAGCAAGACTGAAAATGAATTTGCAAGTAATCTGCTATGGAAACTAAATGAAGTATTTTGTCACTCTCCTATACAATTTTGGGAGAACAACCTCCTTGTTATAGCATTTGAGGGATTCAATACTTCATTGTTCTAAAACTAACAATGAAATTGCAACAAAATTAAATGAAAGACTAATTTTGAAAGTGAAATTGCAACTAATCTACTATAACAGCTAAATGAAGTGCTTTATCACTCTACTACATAATTTTGGGAGAACTACCTCGTTGTGATAGTATTTTGAGGGATTCAATACTTCATTGTTCTAAGAAAAAGTAAACATAAAATTGCAGAGAAAGACTCATTCATAAATAAAATATTTCACCACTTATCTTTTTGATGAACCATCACCTAAAAGGGCTTTCGGAAACATTCACTTACAACATGAGTTATTATACTAATCAACAAAAAGTTAAATTCAAAACCTAAAGACTAATGAACGACAAATGAAAGAAACAAGACTAATGATCAACAAATCTAAATTACTCTATGCTACTGACATCAACTTCAAGCTACTGATAAGAAACTAGAAAGTAGTGAAACAAAAGAGCTATTCTATGCTAATAAGAAGATGACACAAACTGCATTATGAACAGAGTTAGGAAAATGGTTATAAACATCATGAAAAAAACACAGTGAATTTATAGTTAACTATGAAAGACAAAACATAAATAAAATGTAACCTTGCCCAATACAGGGGCCCTCTGCAAACGTCTTGGATTATAAGCACCTAATCAACACTCCAACAATGCTTTAGGTATCCATCAAACATAGTCTTTATGTTAAAAACTGAGAATGAGTTCTTTAAACTACAGAATGGAAATATGAACTTAACGCATAAGCAAAAATTGAACTTCTTCTGTGTTCTTCACACAGGTATTTATAGGGAAATTATACAACTGCTTTAAAGAGAGAAATAAGCTACAACAAAACACAGAGGTAGGAAAGTATGAGGAATTCTTGTCCTTGGTTACTTGGAAACATAAATCTTATGATAATGGCTATTGGATTCCATTTGTGTAGGTGGCAGATGAAATTTGTGGCCCCAGGAAGCTGCTTCGGATCCCATCACTGAGAAACGTGTGCAAAATAGAAGCCTGTTTCCATAGGTTTCTATGTTTGAATCCCCTTTGACCAGAGCCTTCCTCGTCATTCTAGGATAGATGAATAGGATACAATCCATACCCTAATGTTTTCCAAGCTACCCATGTAGTCCTTTTCCCCTTGTGACACGTGGAACCTGCAAAAGCATGGAAGTAGCTGCGGAATAGCCGATTAGCTACAGAATGTTGCTGCGTTCCGTAGCTAAAAGACAAAAACTTATTCAAATAGCAAACATACAAGTATAACCTGTAAATCACTAAAATATACTCCTTTAGGCAATGTACAATGGTATTTGATGATAAGGATGCATTTTTCATGGAGAAATAAAGAAGGAAGGATGAGAAAAGTTTCTAAGGGAAAGGCAGTTTTGGAGCTCAACATACCCCCACTGCAAGACTATTGCATGTCCCCATGCAATCAAAATTGTGAGCTCCCTCATTCTACTGCATTTGTTCTGAGACTTCAACCAAACATCTAACCTCTTAGATTACTTTTCTTTTCACCAACTGCCATCCTAGGCTTCCTCATGAGAAATATGTACTTGTGGTTAACAAGTGCCCTGTTTAGCTTCTTATTCTTCCTTTTTAGTTTTCTATTCTTCTTGTGCCATAAACCCAAATGAAGCATAGTGTTATCATGGATAATATTATCCAACTTGTTCTATTCTTTTAAGGATTTATTTTATCTTTGGATGTGCCTATTTAGAACTTCTAGCTCATAGATTTCATGTTTAAGTGAGCTAGTTAAAGTCTCTTGTGATGTGGCGGGCTACTTAGGATTAGATGAAGTCCCTGGGTCCACTGATGTACTCATTTTCTCCAATGACTCTGTGTAGTCATAAATCTGTTGTTGGATTAGATCAATGCCTAGAGAGGCTCTTCTTGGGCTGCTTTCAAAGTTTTGTTGAGGAGAGTTCTGTGGACATTGCTCATATGGAATATTGTCATGGGACTGAGTTGGAGTTTCTTCCCCCAAATCTATGAACTGGGTCTCTTTTCATTTTGCTTTCTTCACTTTGCCCCTAAGTCTAGAACTTCTCCTCAAACTTTGGGAGCATATGATTTCTCCCTCTATAACTTGTTTCCTTTTCCCCTTCTCCTTCTCTTTCTTGAGTTGATCTCTGATTTTGATTAGTCTCTTTGAAAGCAACTGTTAATCCTCCTTAAATTATTAAGGTTCAAGAATATTCTTGTGGATTTGCTCAACCTTTTATTTCATTTTCTTCTCTACTTTGTCTGCTTTCTGATCTCTGTTAATGTTTCAGAGATGGCCTCTTCTTCATTGTTTTTCTGTGCTAAAGTTTCAAGAGTGTTTTGAATGGTGAGACTAGTCTTCCTTCTCCTACTTCTTTTCACAGGACTTCCCTTAAGCAATTCTAGAGCATCTTGGAAGAAGTTTTTGACCAAAAGGCCCGCCCATGTACCCCCCACACTCTTTAAGTGATGTTCAACTAAAAGTTTTACTAGTCCATGATGATAAAGAGTGGGTTCTATTGCTTCAATTTTCTTTTGAACATTAGTGGCCATTCTTCTCAAACTATTCAATAGGAAAATGGGAGATTGAGGGTTCCATCTTCAAGAAAATTCATTAACAATTTTAGGTGATATACATACATGGAACCAAACCTTCCCTCACATGTAATAAACTTTTGCAAAATTAATAACATGCTACTCCATTTGCCCTTAAGTGCAGAGATTGGAATCCATTTCCAAAAATCTGAAGTGTCCATACCTGGATTTTTGAGAATGACCTTCCAAGTTTCATCATGAAGTTCTTTGTTTTTGAACCACCTCTCTCCTAGCCTTGGTAGCTCGGTTGCTTCAGCAATAAAAGACTCGTTCATTGCAAATTTTATGTCACCTATTTCCACATCCAATCGATCGAACGATCTGGAAAAATATTTGCTGATTTCTTTATGGTAACCATTGAATTTTTCAATGAAACTCAACCAACCAACCTTTTGCAACATTTCTTTCAACTAAGGATAACCTTCCATGTATTTCACCCCTATGGGTTCAATTCTGATGATGAGCCCCATCACCTCTATTCTCTGCTATTCTTCAAAATTCCCTTCACTGTTTGAGAAATGGAGTGACTGTGTAAAGAGAACCGTGTATGCGACAGTGGAACAACTGGTATATAGAAACAAAAATAACTATGGATATGGGGACAAAGTGATAGAATATATGGAAGTAAAATGACAATGAGTATGAGATAAAACGACTGTACATACTGGGTATACAAAAACAGAGTAGCTGTATGCATAAAATGTGTGGAAATAGACTGTGCTCAAGGTATATGAAACTGAGTGGCTGTACACGTAAAATATGTGAAAAATAAAGTGACTCTTATACATAGAGAATACGAAAATAGAGTGACTATGTGTACAAGGTAACAGAGTGTTTGTATGCATGAAAAGGCTATGGAAGTATAAGAGAAAAACTTGGTGTAATAAATGAACAATCAGGGTTTTGAGGAGTCGTATTCAAATAGGTTACGTCATGAATCTAACCATTTAACGGGTGTGCTGGAGAAGTTTGGTTAAGTATGAGTCATTAGTTTAAAACAAAGATTGCATCATTAGACCGTTAGGTATTAAAGACGGAAGGATTGGCAGAATCATCATGGCAGTCAAATCTCATAATGATAAATCAAGGAGTCATGTGATTATACGAGTTATACAAACTTATGATTTGTATTGCTTTTTGAAATAAGTTATTGTTTTTAGCTTTTACAACCATACCTTCTGCTTGCTAATCTCTTGTTGTTTGCTTCCACAGGTGCTTAGATGTGATTGGTCTTCAAAAGTTGATCTCTCCTCAATTACCTGCACGTGAAATATTATTATGAACTGGCCTCTTTGTGCTTGGACTGATGATCAAACTGTCGCTGCAGAATTAGATTGGCTACAAAACAGGATTAGCTACGGAACGAGAACAACTGCAGAATGTGGAAATAGATGCAGAATGTAAAACAGAGAGTAAAATATGAATTTATTAATGAATGAAATGGAGATGGTTGTGTGAGTGGAAATATGACAATATGATAAATGAAAAATGGAGATGGAAGAAATGTTGGAGAGGAAAAATTTATTGGTGTAATATGGTAGTGGAGTGAAGTGAAACTTTGCAAAATTAAAACAGAGTGAAATGAGATAAAACAATGAATTTTACAGAATGCAAAGTGAGTCACCATTTTGTTTTTCAACAAAGGAAATGGAAAGTATGGGGTGTCAGAAGCTTCTGATTTTCACCCTGTATTTTATATATAAGCATGCCAATCAGTGATTGGTTTTCAACCTTATACAATTTATTATTATTATTTTTAGATAGGAAAAACAAAGACTAAGTTGGTGGAGAAGAAGGATTCTTCTTCACCAACTTCATGTCAGAATTCTTCTAAAATATCTTGATGAACTTCTCCTCTGAGATTGGTTTTTGATAAATTTTAAATCTATGACCATTCACAAGGAGAAGAGTTTGAATTTCATATATTGTTATGATCCTTATTGCTCCATTAATGAAATCTTTTTCAATCTCATATGGCCCAAGCCAATGAGTTTGAAACTTCCCTTGAAAATCTTTAAACTTTGAATCAAATAACAGTGCCCAATATCCCACTTGAAACCTCTTGCCCTTGATGTATTTGTCATGCCATTTAGCCCTCTGTTGTTGAACTAGACTAGTCCTTTGAAGAGCTTCTTGTCTGATTTCATCAAGTTCATTCAATTGCTCCATTCTATGCTTTTGAGCTTCTGATAAATCCATCCCCAACTGGACTTCCATCTTGAAAGTTTTGACTTGGAACTCTATAGGGAATAGGACTTGCTTCCCATAAAAAAGTTCATAGGGTGTATGTCCCTTTGTGTTCCTCCATGTAGTTCTATAGGCCCATAAGGCTTCACGAAGCCTTTATGCCAAATCTCTTCTATGTAGATGGACAATCTTGGTGAGGATTCTTTCAATCACTTTATTTGTAGACTCCACTTTGTTGGCATTATGATACAATTGTTGTCCTTGGTGGAAACTCACTCAGAGGTATGATATAGGTGTTTTCCTTGATGGAAATTCACTCAGATGACATATCATAGTGCAACACGTCAAGAGCAAAGAATTAATGATCAGAGAGAGGTATATGGAGGTTAACCTTGATGAAAGTGCATATACACGCGAGTTAGCAGAACAAAAGGTGCGTATGTGTATACACACACTTTCACGCAAGAAAAGGCGTGTACATGATGGAGAACTAAGTTTTGATCCATGGTATTTGGTCCATGGTATTTCGATATTTGGTCCATGGTATTTGGTCCGCGGTATTGACCTTAGGTATTGGGTCCAAGGTATTGATTCTACATGGTTTTGGACCATGGAATTGAGAGTGGCCTAAAACTATATAACGAGAAGATCATTAGGCCAAGAAGTAAGTGTTCAAGGATTGAATATTTGATGAAGTGTGAGATATAGTATGCTGGTTATGGGTTTGTGATGCTTTGCTTGATCTGAATCAAGGATGCACCTATGCGGTTGATGATGGATGATGGATCGGGATCACAAGGCTTGGAATGTATTATCATTATGTGGTTTGAACATGGATAGACTAGATCTGAATTATTGACACATGTTTTATTGTGTGAATGTTATGATCTGGGTATGGCTGATGTCTGGAACAACTGTAAAGTTATGAGTAAACATTTGCAGATCTATACGCGGGTTGGCTTTGGTAAAAGCGCGTATGTATGCCAGTTTGGTTCATCATAGTAGCGTTTACATTAAGAGTTATGATTTAAAGTTGCAGTTGTATCTGGTAGTTATTGCAGAGTTTTGTGTTCTGCTCTGTGTTCTGGTGGCTATGTTTTGTTGACAGGGTTTCAATGATTCAATGTTAGGTGATTCAGAAATGAATGATGCAAGTGTAGTTGATGGTGGTATTGCAATGGTGATTGATTTTGTGCTTCATTATTGTTGATGGGTCTAGTATGAAAATTGGATGAAACATGGCCTTCAGATTATGGTGTTGTCCTTTAGGAGTATCCAGTCTGAAAATTTATGAAACGTGGTCACTAGAGGAAGAGACAAGATCGTAGCCTTCTATAGGTTGGTGCCTATGTATTGGTAAAAATATTGGCCAGTACAAAAGCCAGGGGGTTGTAGCTCCCTTCAAGGAGAAGCTCGAGAATGAGAGAAGGTTGTAGCCTTCTGTAGGTAGAAGACTGCGTACTGGTATAAGACTACACCAGTATAGAAATATTGTAAAGTGTCTTATTAAAGGAAGATAGAGACGAATTGCAGCAGGTGGTCTTCACCCACATTGGGTTTCCACCTTCTATCATGGTGTTCATGTGTGCTTCTTATGTGTGATGATCTATTCTGTTTTACTACTCCTATTTACTGTTCATATGGTTAATAATATTCTGATGCACTCATTGAAGATCAATTAACTGAATCATATGTTTACTGGATATACGCTAGTTGCATTAAACACAATTTCTTATACACATGATTATCATTAACTGAAGTAGGGTATATGAATCTGATAAAGGAAATGAAAAGATTATTGATTTGCTAATAATAATTCACCCCCCTCTCACTATTATTTCCAACAATTGGTATCAGAGCAGGTCCCTCAGAAGAAGCTTGATCGCTTGAAGGAAGATCCATTAGGATGAGTAATCATGAAAGAGAGGGATCCATCAGACCACCAATCTTCGATGGGAGCAATTTTGTCTACTGGAAGATAAGAACCAAAACATATCTACAATCACTTGGAACAAATGCTTGGGGAATCGTGGAAGGAGGATATACATATCCATAAGCAACTCCTACAGATACGGTAGGTAGAAAGCAATATGAACTCAATGCCAAAGTTGTTACTATCTTATTGGGAAGTTTGTCACAATCAGAATTTGTCAAGGTCATGCACTTCAAATCAGCCAAAGAAATATGGGATAAAATCATTCTAAGCTACGAAGGAGATGACCAGGTAAAATGTGCTAAGCTTCAAACTCTTAGAATACGGTATGAAACTCTTAAGTTGCATAGTAATGAAAGCATAGCTAATTGTATGGGGAATCTGAGTGAAGAAATTAAGGAAGTTGTCTTAGTTGAGAAAGTTTTGAGATCCTTGTCTACTAAATTTGAATCCAAAGTGTCTGCCATAGAAGAAAAGGAGGATCTGTAGAAAATCACTATGACGCAACTTCACGAAATCTTAACTGCTTTTGAGATGAGAAAAGGAATATCATCAGATATGAGAGAAACCACATTTGAAGTATCAACAAATGGAAAAGAAAAGCTCAGTGAATCAGGATACATTTCAAAAGAATAATATGAGATAAATTCTCTCAAGAATCTTGAACGAGGATCTGGAAGGTTCAAAGGTAAGCTACCTTTCAAATGCTTTTCTTGTGGTAGAGTCAGTCACTACACTGCTGAATGCCCTCATAACAAAGGAAAGATGTCTGAAGAAGGTAATAGAAGTTATTATACTCATGATCCATCCAATAGTGATGAAGACATTAGACTTCTCATGGCATGTGAAAATAAGGATGTAGAAACAGAAGAAGTTACTAGATTAAAAGAACAGCTAGAGACAGTAACCAAAGTAAGGGAGAAACTGTCGGATGTAGTAAAATATCAGAGCATAACAATTTAGAGACTTGAATCTAAGATTCTCTCTCTAAAAGAAGATCTTAAAGAATCAAAGAAGTAGAATAAAGAATCTCTTGAAAAAAAAGAACATGAAGTGCTCGAATTAAGGCAACAAGTGGAAGAAGGAAGAAAAGATGAAGAAAACATAAGGAATCAATATTTGGAAAAGGAAGAACAACATGAGGTTGAGGTAAATATATTAAAAGGTAAATTAGAAGAAACGGATAGATTGTTACGATTTCAAGACAATACTAAGATTTTGGGCTTGGTTTTTTATGAAACTGTCGAAGGTGAATCTAGCTCATCGGGTGAGGAAAGAAATTCTAATGCAAAATCTAAAATGATCAACGAAGAGATAAGTGGTCAACCCCAACAACAACCAAGGAAAGAAATTCTTCAAAGAAGATCTTTTCCTCCTAACTATGGAAGTGATAGTCGGTTATTTCCTCAAATGAATAATGTTGAATTTTATGTATGTCATAATTTTGGATATATTGCAGCTAGATGCAGAAGAAAAATGGGTTAAGACCATCACACAGAAATATCATCACGCTCCAGGTACTTCAAGGGATATTGTTGTACTTGCAATATGTTTGGTCACAAAGCCATTGAATGCTATAGGAGGAATATGAAACATGTAAGATGTTATGCATGTAACAAGTTTGGACATAAAGTAAGGGAATACAGGAGAAAAATTTGAACTCCAAAGCAAGAGGATCAAACATCAACACAATTCCAGGTTTTGAAGAAGATGGAATTAGAGACAGAAAGATGTGGCATAACTCAGTTAGCTGACATAACAGACACAAGGGAAACTAAAAGTGTAGACCTTCAGTATTCTAATTTACATACACATATATTATGAAGATAAGTCACATATATACGTGAGTTACAGGCTGAAGAGTCGTGTATATGGAGCCCTGGAGAAAAAGCAGCAGAACAGACTTAGGAAATGGTTCGGTCATGGTATATGATGGTTGGCACAGGCTCAGGGGGAGCATATGCTTCAAATAATGCATTGATGGCATTATGGTTAGAAGTCTTTGATGATGATGCTTATTGACACATCTTGCTACTGGTTTTTTATTGGCCAAGAGAATGGATTGCAAGTTACAGGTTTGGATGCTAGTGACAGATGTTTATGGTGCAGATCATATGGTGTATGACAATTATTGGTGACTATCATGGTCTTGTTTAGACTCGACATGTGCTCAGGGGGAGCATGGATGGATTGGTACATCTTGGCATGTACAAGGAGGGAGCTCAATTAGAGATTTCAATAGGTACTCAGGGGGAGTATGGATAGCAGAAGGTATACCAAGGGAAAGAACATCTTGGTCTGCCCTTTTCCCTTGATGTCAAAGGGGGAGAGTGACTTGGTGTGGTGGTTGCCATCAAGTCTGAAGGGGGAGATTGTTGGCATTATGATACAAGTGTTTTCCTTGATGGCAACTCACTGAAAGGTATGATACAGGTGTTGTCCTTGATGGCAACTCACTCAGATGACAAATCATAGTGCAACAGGTCAAGAGCAAAGAATTAATGATCAAAGAGAGGTATACGTAGGTTAACCTTGATGAAAGTGCGTATACACACGGGTTAGTAGAACAAAAGATGCATATGCGTATACACACTTTCACACAAGAAAAGGCACGTACATGTTGGAGAATTAAGTTTTGATCCGTAGCATTTGGTCCATGGTATTTGGTCCGTGGTATTGACCCCAGGTATTGGGTCCAAGGTATTGGCTCTACGTGGTTTTGGACCATGATATTGAGAGAGGCCTAAACCTATATAAGGAGAAGTCATTAGGCCAAGAAGCAAGTGTTCAAGGACTGAATATCTGATGAAGTGTGAGATCTAGTATGTTGGTTATGGGTTTGTGATGCTTTGCTTGATATGAATCAAGGATGCACCTATGCGGTTGATGATGGATGATGGATCAGGATCATAAGGATTGGAATGTATTATTATTATGTGTTTTGATCATGGATAGACTAGATTTGAATTATTGACGCATGTTTTATTGTATGAATGTTATGATCTGGGTATGACTGATGTCTGGAACACCTGCAAAGTTATGAGTAAATATTTGTAGATCTATATGTGGGTTGGCTTTGGTAAAAGAGCGTATGTACACCAGTTTGGTTCATCACAGTAGTGTATACATTGAGAGTTATGATATTTAAAGTTGCAGTTGGATCTGGCTATTGTTGCAGAGTTCTGTGTTCTGCTTTGTGTTCTAGTGACTATGTTTTGTTGACAGGGTTTCAGTGATTTAGTGTTGGGAGATTCAGAAATGAATGATGCAAGTGTAGTTCATGGTTGTATTGTAGTGGTGATTGATTTTGTGCTTCATTATTGTTGATGGGTCTAGTATGAAAATTGAATGAAACATGGCCTTCAGATTATGGTGTTGTGCTTCAGGAGTATCTAGTCTGAAAATTTATGAAACGTGGTCCCTGGAGGAAGAGAGAATATCGTAGCCTTCTATAGGCCGACGCTTATGTACTGGTAAACATATCGGCTAGTACAAAAGCCAAGGGGTTGTAGCTCCCTTCCAGGAGAAGCTCGAGAACAAGAGAAGGTTGTAGCCTTCTGCTAGTAGAAGCCTGCGTACTGGTATAAGACTGCACCAGTACAAAAATATTGTGAAGTGTCTTATTAAAGGAAGATAGAGACGAATTGCACCATGTGGTTTTCACCCACATTGGGTTTCCACATTATATCATGGTGTTCATGTGTGCTTCTTATGTGTGACGATCTATTTTGTTTTACTGCACCTATTTACTATTCATATGGTTAATAATGTTTTGATACACTCATTGAATATCAACTAACTAAATCATAAGTTTATTGGATATACACTAGTTGCATTAAACACAGTTGTGTATACACACGGGTATCATTAACTAAAGTAGCGCATATGAATTTGATAAAGGAAATGAAAATATTATTGATTTGCTAATACTGATTTACCCCCGCCCCCTCTCAGTATTATTTCCAACACACTTGACCATTTGCTTGTGGATGATAAGGAGTAGATTTCCTATGCTTGATTTTGTACTTCTCCATAAGCCTCTCCATCAAGTTGGATGTGAATTGAGGTCTCTAATATGTCACAATTTCTCTTGGAACACCAAAGCGAGTAAAAATATCCTCAAAAAGAAAACTAACTACATATTTTTCGTTAGAAAAAAGTAATGCTTTGGCTTCAACCCATTTGGTGACATAATCAGTGGATATCAATATATACTTTTTCTACTTGCATGGAGGATTAATAGGTCCAATAAAGTCTAAAGCCTATTTTTGAAAGGGTTCGATAAGTACATGATATTTTAATGGCATTTCATTTGAGGGAGCAAGTTTCCCTACCCTTTGGTAGCTGTCGCACGTTTTGACATATTCTTTAGCATCTTTGAAGATTGATGGCCAATAATATCTTAAGGAAAGGATTTTATAGGCTGTCCTCTTGTCAACAAAGTGTCCACCACACGGTTCATCATGACATGCTTTGATAATATCAGGCATCTCATCTTCCCTGACACACCTTTTGATCATAAGATCTGGCCCTGTTTTATACAATTCATTAGTGATCCATGAATGTCTTGCACTATCTTGAATAATCTTCCTTTTCTCTCTAGGAAATAAATGTGAAGGTAACTTCCCTATAACCAAGTAATTAGCAACATCTGCAAACCAAGGAGTTTGAGTAGTTACTGCAAAGAGATATTCATCAGGAAACTTATCTTCAACTGGAGACTCCTCTTTGATATTCTGAATCCTAGACAAGAAATCAACAACTGTGTTTTGTTTTCCAGGTCTATCTAGCACAATAATGTTGAATTCTTGCAAAAGTAAAAGCCATATCGTAACTTTGCCATTAGTAATAGGTTTTTTCATCAAATATATGATTGAAGATTGATTTGTATGAGAAAAGGTTTCATAGCATGTTATATAGTGTCTGAACTTGTTAATTGCATGAACAACAACTAAGAATTCTTTTTCAGTTACAATATAATTCAACTCAGTGGGAGTCAAATTTTTACTTGTATAGTAAATGGCATAAGGAATTAAATCTTTTTGTCCCAATATAGCTCCTAGAGCTATATCTAAAGCATCTGTAGAAATATGGAAAAGAATTTTCCAATTTGGTCCTCTTAAGATAGGTGCTTTAGATATTTTTGCTTTCAAGGTTTCAAATGCTAGTTGGCAATCAGGATTCCACTTGAATTCACAATCTTTTGTAAGAAATTTGAAGAGTTGGGATGCTATTTTAGTGAAGTTTTCTATAAATCTTCTATAATATCCAGTAAATCCTAGAAGACTTCTAACATCCTTTTGTCAATTAGGAATTGACAACTTAGAGATAACTTCAACTTTAGACTTGTCAACTTTAAACCCTTCTCCTGAAATGTGATGTCCTAAAACAATACCTTATGTAAACATCATAAAGAATTTTTCATGGCTTAGTGAAAGGTTTGTTTCTTTACATCTTTTAAGGGCTTTTTCCAAATTCTCCAAAGCTTCTTCAAATGTGTTACCATAAACTGTAAAATCATCCATATATACCTATGCACAATCATGTATTAGATCAGAAAAAATTCCTAGTAATGCTCTTTGGAATGTTGCAGGTGCATTACATAACCAAAAAGGAAGCACTTGGTAGGCAAAAGTTCCCCGTGGAAAAGTAAATATGGTTTTATCCTGATCCTTAGGTGCTACCTGAATTTTATTATAACCACTAAAACCATCCAAGAATGAGAAATACATTTTACCTGCTAATGTATCTAACACTTGATCTATAAAGGTCAAAGGAAAGTGAGGTTTCAAGGTTGCTTTATTCAATTCTCAGTAATCAATGCACGCCCTCCATTTACCATTATTTTTAGGCACAATTACCAAAGGAGAAACCCATTGGTTATCTGAAATTGGGTAAACGAAGTTTATATTGAGTAATTTTTGGAACTCTTCTTTCACAATTTCCCTAAGATTTGGATTCATTCTTCTTTGAGTTTGTTTGATTGATATATTGTTTTCCTCAATATAGATATGATGGATACAAGTCTTAGGACCAATACCTTTCATGTCAGTATACTCTCATGCAAATGCAGCATAATGTTTTTGTAATATTTTGGTTAGCTCTTCTTGTTGTAGTTTCTCCAAGATTTTGTTTATGTTCAATGTCCTACCTGGAAAAATTTAAATTGTAGAGCTACCGAAATCTTCCATAGAATAGAGAGACATCTTCCTAGATGACAAGCATTCAATATTAGATATTTCTTGAAATTGTGCATGATCATATTTTGAAGAAGTTTCAAAGATTTCCAGTGTGTTCTAAATTTGACTATCTTCACTAATTTTAGATATAGTAAAGAGAGACTGAATATCATCTTCATCATTAATCCATTCCGTGTCATCTATTTCTATTATTTCTTTTACTAGAGGATACAAAGTAAATTTCTTTGTTGAATTACCATAAAAAATATGCATGTCACCAGATCTACAACTAATAAAAGCATCAACTGTGGCCAGCCAAGGTCTTCATAATATGAGAGGGTGTCCTCCTAAATTATTCTTGGGAGTTAAAATCATGAAATCAAAATGATATTCCCAAGAATCTAAGGAGACTAAATTAGTTTCTAGCACACCATTTGGTTTAATTACTGATCTATCTACAAGTTGCAGTAGGGTAGGTGTGTAAATAAATTAGGAAGTTTAAGCTGCTCCATAGTTTGTCTACTCATAATGTTTATTGCTACCCCTAAATCAATCAATGTATTTGGAATTTCAATATCACTACAACAAAACAGGCAATTTACGCCAGATTTAGCACCAGATTTTAGTGTATTTTTCTCTCCATTGGGATGATCAGCCTGGCGCTAAATCTAGCTCTATTGTACAATTTTTAAAGCATCCTTTCTTGCGCCAAATTTTGCATCTTTTTTTACGCCAAATTTTGCATCATATTTTGCACCAAGATTTGCATTTAGTTTTACAACAGGTTTTGCTTCTAGTTTTGTGCCATTTTTTGCATCATTTTTTGCTTCCTATTTTGTCCCATTCTTTGCTTCTATTTTTGTGTCATAATTTGCATCGAGTTTTATACATATTTTGCATCTGATTTAGTGCCTTTTTTTGCATCTAGTTTGTGCCAGTTTTTGCATCTAATCTTATGCCATTTTTTCTTTTAATTTTGTACTTATTTTTACATCTATTTTTGCATCAATTTTTCTGCCTTTTTTAACACCATTTTTTGCATCTAATTTTGCACCACATGTTGAATCTGATTTAGTGCCAAATTTTTCATCCATTTTTGCACTATTTTTTCATCCACTTTTTCGTTTCATTTGTATCTCTTTTTTGCATCCTATTTTGCACCTAATTTTGCATCATTTGTTGCATCTAATTTAACATCATTTTTAACAGCATTTCTTGCATCCAATTTTTCATCCTTTTGAGCATCTAAATTTTCACCCTATGTTGGACCATGTGTTGCGTCCACCTTTGAATCCCATTTTGTGTCTAATGTTACGTTCAATTTTGATCCATTTTTTTCGTCTACGTTTGCATTTGTTTTTGCACCAAGTTTTGAATCATTTGTTGCACCTCATTTTGCATCCAAACTTGAGCCATTTTTATGCGCATTTTCGCACCATTTTTTCTATTTTTATGTCCAAAATTTCACTTTTTTTATGTCCAAATTTGCATCCTTTTTGGTGTCTAATTTTGCATGCTTTTTGGCATCCAAATTTGCAAGCTTTTTTCTGCCACATTTTGTGTCTACATTTGTATCTCATTTTGCACCTAGATTTTAGTCTGAATTTTAATCTAGTTATGCATCATTTTTGGCATCCTTAGTTTCACCCTTTTTTAGTACATTTTGCTTCTTGTTTTTTCTTTTTTTACATCCTTTTTGCACCCAAATTTTCATCATAATTTTACACAATTATTTACATCCTCATTTTGGTGTCCATTTTTACATCCTTGTTTGCACCCAATTTGGTATCTTTTTGTATGCCCTATTTTGTTCCCTTCTTTGTGTCTAATTTTACACCCCTTTTTAATACTACTTTAAGACCCTTTTTGTCTCATTGTTTGCATCTTGTTTTGATGGCTAGTTTAACATCCAATTCTACTCCCAATTTTGCATCAATGGTTACATCCACTTTTGGCTTCTTGTTTAGAGTTTTACTTTTACTTCATTTTACTAATTTTATTACATAGTGAAATATATTACAGTTTCTAAATATCATTTTGTTGTAGGATTTAATGCACAGTTAGATGAACATAAAACCCTCTCAGTTTATCCTAGAAACCTAAGATAGACTGATTAAGAGAAAGGTTGTTCTAGGGCTCAGTATTCTTAGTAGATCAAGATGTAGAGTATAGATTAAGAAAAGAAGAATGAATTCATGTGAGTCCTCACATGCAGGTATTGTTGGAGTTTTTAGTGTAGCAGGGAAGCACTCTTAGATAGCTCCAAATCTTGGTCCTACACAGAAGAGAGAGAACAAAGAAAGCTTCACAACATAATATCTTGATAATTGAAACTATCATAAACATATAAATGTTACTGAATAAATAAATTTAAACCAAAATCCCATACATTCATTAGTTAAATAGGATAAGTAAAGAATGAATAGTATCATATGGGAGGAAGAATGGCTAATCTATATTAATAAAGGAGATGGAGGAAAGTTACAACCAGTTGCAACAACACCTCCCCCAACTCCTAGCTGCAAAACTCTCACTCTCAAGATAGATCTCAGCAGCATGACAATGCATGAATTACCATCATTTCCTCAATGGCCAAGCCTCCAATATATAGGAAAGTGAAGGCTATGAAGATTTCCCAATTCATCATTAGTTCAATTTTTGCAAAAGCTTTTGGGTGAATAATGTTTCCTCATATAAAAATGGCATTTTCCACTTTTTAGGTGCTTTTGTGCTTAGGAAAAAGCTTCCCCAAGATTTATGGCTCTTTCCCACTTTTGTATGCTTTTATTTTTTAGGAAAAATCTAAATATGAGGATAAAGAGATCACATTCCACCATATGAGTTTCCGAAAGTGAACAAGAGTGTCAAACTCTAGTTAACTCAAGCTTTTTTCCTCACATTAGAGGAATTTTCATTTTAAAATGTTAACATTGAATTTCCATGTCATAATGTGTAAGCCAATCAAAATCCTTTAAAATTTAAAAAACATATAGCTGTGACTAGGCAGTGGATTTTTTTTTAATAATATAACTTACCTAATTTAACTATGAGTGCTACCCAAATGACCCAAAACTATATTAAATATTAAAAATAAATTTAATATCTTAATCTATAAAAGTTAGAATATCTAGAATATTTTTAATGAAGGGTAAATCATGGCACATTAAATAAATAAATTTAAATATAAAATCCTAAATCCTAAATTTAATTTAAATTTTAAATTTACTTTCTTAATTTAAATTTTATTAAATCTTGTATTGATAAATTAATTTAAATATAAAATATAAATATATGGT